>JAQISU010000008.1:3365000-3662500 GCA_029339505.1 Unio delphinus | reverse complement strand
TGTTACTTAAAAGTGTTGGTGGACTAATGCGAGTCATTGATGCACTAGTAGAGAACATGCATTTAAATTGCTCATGATATTATAATGTCATATAGTGACGTTTACGTCACATTGACTCCTAGTCAGCTAAGAAAATTACAAGCAAATCTTGCAAGTAAATGTATAACAAAAATAACATTAAAAAAGATTAAATTCCTATTGGTGGTCCAAACAAGTTATCATTAGCTTAAACTCAGCTTAAATATTTTAACAAAGCTTTAAAATCAACAACAGTTCAACTCCATCTTTCTCAGAGTTCCATTAAAGATTCAATAAAAACAGGTGACATATTGCCACTTCTTGCAGCTATACCGGCGTTAATAGCGCTGCAGCTTCAGCTGTCTCCAAAGCCGCTGCGTTAGGTGCTGTTTGAACCTCATCCGAAATGGCAGAAAAGATAGCAACAGGTCAGAGATTTAAGAATATAGGAAAAGGACTAAAATTACCAGGAACTCATCGATATGGAAAATGTCTGAGACTTCCAGGAACAGTTCGCTGATTCTTTCAATGTCTAACCGTGAATTAGTTAATGCAGCCGAAAACTTAAAAATAAAAAGCTTTGTTTTTGCATGATCAATTACCTAACAAAGACAATAAAGTTGAATCAGGTATCATTAATCTCGATAATAGTTCTGCTCCAGGAACTCATTGGGTTGCATACGCAAACGATCACTGTGGATCTTTTTTTTTTATTCGTTCGGATTTCCTCCGCCGAAGGAAGCTATGTGATAAACAAAATCCATTCTGATCGGGTATTCAACATTTCCAACACAGATAATAGCTGATGCGCCAATATGTGCTAAATAAGAATTTCGCAACGAAGATGCGGTGTTGTCAACATTCAAAGTCATACGTGACATTTATATTATCAATGCTATAATGAGCGATCAACGAACAGCAACGATCATTAATTATCTCGACGATAGAAGATATAATCTCAAAATAAAATTATCGTATAAGCAGAAAGACTTTGCTGAGCTAGGAATAAAGCTTAAATTTGAAATAATAAAAAAAACGATAATCGGAGAGATTTGTACGATTCAAAATATAAATCAAAAAGAGCTTTAATTGAAAATCTTGATCTTAATGTTCATGCCTGGGCTAATGCCGTAGCACTATTTCCGTGAAATCAAACATTAAAATTTTATGACGATATATTTGATTTTATTGAAAATATTTGTAAGAGCGATACTCTATCAGTGTGGTTGTTTTCAAGTTCCGATAATGAAAACTATGATCAATTTGTACGACTTAATGGAGAAATTTGTCGTTCAGAATCTCTCCACAGAGAAATGAAAAATTTGGCCCAGACATTTTCATCGCATAATAACAATATTGAACAATTACCGAACAATTGACGGTTCTGTCAGTTGCTGATCACATGGAAAGAGAAAACAATTCGCGGAAGCCAACACGATTAGAGTTTGAGGATATGAAACGTAGTTTTATCGAATATGGACACGGGGATTGTGGTATACAAAATAAGATTATATAGAGGTTATCTCTGTTTATATGGCAGCGTGTTATCTAGGAAGCTTTCTTGGAATGAGTGAATATCAGATATTTTAAAAGATTTGGACATTCAATACACGAGATGACCTTAGTTGTGATAAACGGTCATTTGACTTGATTGGATTTGCCTGTATCGATTCATTTGAATTCGCTAAAGGTCTTCATCCAATCTCTTATGCATGATTTGGTAGATACTTTTCAGAAAAGAAGTGGGTACCAATTGCATTGTTACAGTATATGATCAACGCAAAAATACTGATGTTTCATGAAATTAGTGAAGCAATTATATCATATTGTCCGCAGAGAGAAATTTGGTTACCAAAACAAAAGAAATATTCTGATGATGAAAATTCCGATTTTACTGATGAAGAAAACTAAAACGCAAAAGACCATGGCAGAAGATTAAACGGTAAATTTACGCAAGGAGGATGATTTGATCATAAACGACTCTATAAAAGATTAATTATGAACGATGTTGAACTTTATTTTATAATTGCTAATGCTACGAAGAAAGTTGTATTTGTAAGTTGAAAAAATGCTTACTTGTCTAACGGAACTAAATTAGGTACAATTGTTAATTACATTGATGGCGAGTCACTGCTGTGTACTCATGTAAGAACTTCAATGCTCGTGTATGTTGCGATAAATTTAGTATCGATGATATACATATTTCCTAAAAGTCGCTATGGAGTCATTTTATATCGAAAAAAATATTCAGAATTTCTGATTCAATGTTATAAAAGTACTGCTTGCGATGCATCATGAGACAAATGCATAAGAAAACAAGAAAGTTTTACATAGTTATTCTGAATCTGCCGACGCTGAAATCAAGGATAATTATGATAAAAATAATAAATAATCAAAGTTATCACCTGCTGCATCAGTCTATGACCTGTGACAATATATAAGACAGTTTATCTCAATGGAGGTTCATTTGTTTTTTTTGTTCGATTAGGAGTTTTAACGTAGCTTTAAAAAAAATTCAGTCATATCGCTACGACTTCAGTGACAGTTTATAAAGATGTCTAGCACTGGGCATCATACCGCAGTCATGTAGCATGATGTCCTACCCAGTCACATTATCCTGACACCAGGCCGACCAGCCATAACAATAACCTCTTAGTGCTGAGCATCAAGTGAGGCAGCTGTTAGTATCACGTTTGGAAGTCTTTGATATGACTCGGTGGGGGATCGAACCCACAACCCCCCACTCCTGAGGCGGACGCTCTAATCACTAGGCCACCGGAGCGGTTTCAATGGAGGTTGAGGTAAAGCATCTAGTTTGATTGAAGTATTTAGACCGACTTCGTCAGACTCTGTTGATATGCTCGTTTAACCAAATACACACAGGTGCACGAAAGATATTAACGAACGATGATTTGAATCAGCAAATATATGTTTTGATAGAAAGGATATAAATAGACTTAAACGAATGGGTAAAACTATATCCCAAGGATCGTCATTTGGGATGAAAGATGCAGAGTATCTTAAGATACATTAAAATATTTCTTGATTGGTTGTTGACAAAACTGATGTGATAATGTGCGGCGATCATAGTCAACTACTCCCTTTTGCTGGATTGTCTCCGCATGAATGTCTGAAAGGTTTCATAGATTATTATGCAGAAATATTTGATGATCATAGAGCGCTTGATCCAGAATTAAGAGAACTTAATAAAGTAATGTGACTGCAACAGAATAAAGTTCAGTGCGAAATATGCGTGATATAATTTCAGAAATATAAAAGATTTTTGGAATTTGTGGAGACCAGATTATTTGACAGTTGTAAGTAGAAAACTAATTCGTGATCCAAATCAACAAGTATTTTCGTTACATAAAGAAAAATTCCAAATCTACCAATACCATTATGTTCTGGCCCAGCAGATACACGCAAACAAAATACTGAAGTTGATGTACCAGGATCGTCAGAGAAACAATGTCTTGTGTTAAATGATATTGTTTTAGTTTCAGTCAGTGTTGATGAGAACGCGTTAAAGGACAAAACTCTACAGATGTTAGGATATGCAATGACGATTCATTCATCTCAAGTATTAACCATCTCTCATACAGTTGTTTGGATCGTCAATGATCGTATCGAATGGTCAAATTTAGTTTTTCTCGCAGTCACTCGAGTTAGAAAGATATCTCAGTTGCAGAGGGTTATTAAACATTTTACAGAAACTGTTAGCCCCACCAATGATGTTAGCGAGGATACATTGTGACAAATAAATAAACGCAATATTAGCACAGTAATGTTTTGGAAATATTCAAATAATGATTCAAGGCAAGTTACCGTAGACAGAATTGATAGTAGTCATGGTCACACGCGCGAAAATATGATGCTGACCATACATGAAATTTTATGTGTAGTTACACTCCAAATAGGATCAGTCGCTCTCCTGTTACCACCTCACGTTCACCAAGTTCATATAAATATCTTATCTTTCAGCCACGTTACCTGACACTGGTTGTTTAGAAAATGTCTTTGTATTGGTACATGCATTTTATGATTGCATTAATGGGTTTCATAGAAATTGCACGAGTATCATCATTATTAATGTGTCTCTTACACTTGGTAGTCTTGTAAAACATTCACGTGATCTCATATATGAACTTTATTCAAGGATATTTTCTTTGCATATTTATATCCAAATAACCGCTCAGCATGTGCTCTATTACATGTTTAACGATTGCCTATTACAATGAATTGCGGTATGTCATCGTCTAATTTCGAGACAATGTTTTTTTAATTTTTTAAAAATCGGATGATACTGCAGCAAGAAATTCCTTGCCAGTATCAACCTGCAATAACTGGCTATCGCAAGGGTCCTCGTTGATAAATTCGTTCAAAAGCGAATACCACTTCAGCAGACGTTTATGTTGTTAATGGTTCTGCTTCTTTATATCTACTAGCAACGTCAACAACAGCTAACGCGTAATTGTATGTATATTGGCGTCTACCAATTTGAATAGTATTGTGTGATAAAAACAAACTATCCGCGAACTGAACTTCATTAGGAGCGTTGACATCAAAATGTGCGTACTGAACTTTTTTAAGTGGTAGTAGATAAGTTTGCCATATTATCTGTCGTGTTAACTAATTTTCATCAACAGAACGTAAAATTTTCAGCATCAGCGAGTTTACTAATCGCTGCACTACCTCTCCAATATCCTCTTGGGCTATAATAAATTGATTCCATTATTTTATAATAATCGGTTGAGTAATTACCATCCTCGAATGCTAGTTCACCTTTCATCGCTGATCTTACTAACCAATTAGCTAAAGATTTTCTTACATGTTTTAAACTGGAATTTATCGATAGTATCAACTTCACATCTGCAATATGTAGTTGTTGTAAATCTTTATTCTTATATGATGCATCATGAACTTGACATGTTTGATCCATATAATTTACTGGATACTCTCCAGGTTTTGGTTGATCTTGTTCAACTAGATTATCAATTCGGGTTCCAGGATCACAATAATTATGTCCAAGATGTTTTTCGCCTGGATATTTATCCCATAGGGTTCCTGGTAATTTTGACATTAATGTAACAATATAAGCACATCTTTATGCTGAATTTTAGGTAAAAACGAAATGTTTGTGTCACATGTTGCACACTGTCCACGATAAGCTCTTTTTTTCAATTTTTGTTGTTGTAACTGTGGCTAAATTAATGGTTGGAGTTTTATTTCTACAGCGTAAATAATAAAAATCCATATATTAATATGGGTGTAATTAATTTCTCAGCGACACTAAAACATGAACCAGTAAAACATCATCCAGCGCTACCGAATTATATCAGAATGATAATACACGTCCGTCTAGAAGTGGCAAGACGATTATTACTTAATTTGATAATGAGATGGCTCAAGTGGGATAAATAATATTTAGTCGCACCATCTGTAGATGATCTGAGATGCTCCGTTATGGACCATATATTTTTAATTTTTCGTAGGAAGTTTTATTTTTTTTAAGCAAATGACATTTCAGCAAAAGGTTTGCTTGCACTCTCTTCTGCTGAGATTGAGACATGAAAAGATTAGACCAATTAACTTTTAACAATCGATCTAAGCACCATTACATGTCTACATGAGAAAGTGACATTCATGCTTTACAACTGATGGGATCTACATTTCACATTCAGTGGATGATGTAGGATGTAACTTAATTTAGTTAATCTGTCAGGCAAAATAATTGGCTGCATGCACAGGAAGACGCGTACATCCGCATCTGAGGTGGAAGCTTTAACTATTTAGGCCACCGGAGCCGTCGGAATGAACTTGCTACAATTGATTTTGCTAATGGCATGTTTATACGTAACGCTTATGCAATGTCCAGCCATGTTAGCAAGTTTTAGGGAATCAGAATTCCACTTTTAATTTATGATATTTAACCTATTTGTACCTATAACTGATCTGTCAGGCACATATTATATCACCTTTAACTGATCTGTCAGGCACATATTATATCACCTTTAACTGATCTGTCAGGCACATTTTTCACCTATAACTGATCTGTCAGGCACATATTATATCACCTTTAACTGATCTGTCAGGCACATATCATATCACCTTTAACTGATCTGTCAGGCACATTATATCACCTATAACTGATCTGTCAGGCATATATTTGGCTAGACACACTTGAAATATTCCCAAATTATATATTTTTTCATTGTGAATTAGTTGACTTATTGTATTATCTTTTAATTTAATACTTTGCTAATGAACTCCCATGTATATTGTTATGTAATAACTATTGCTTAATTTATCAAACCACCCCCTCCTCACCCTGCGTGTATTGTAGCATTGATAAAAAATATAGCCTTCCACACACTCCCTGAACTTGATAGTAGCAATCAGAAACCTTACCTTCCCCACATTGCCTTAAACATCATTATAGCAATGATGAAAACCGCACCATCTCCACACTGCCTTGAATCGAATCTCAATAATGAAACCTCACCCTCCTCACACTGCATTGAATCGAATCACAATAATGAAACCTCACCCTCCTCACATTGCATTGAATCGAATCACAATAATGAAACCTCAACCTCCTCACACTGCCTTGAATCGAATCTCAATAATGAAACCTTACCCTCCTCACACTGCATTTAATAGAATCTCAATGAAACCTTACCCTCCTCAAACTGCATTGAATCGAATCACAATAATGAAACCTCACCCTCCTCACACTGCATTGAACTTCATTATAACTAGAGTACCTTATTTATTCTGTAAATGGCTGAACATGCTCCGATAAAGATTAAACTTTTCGGGCTGAGCTGTCCTTTAGTGAAATGTCCTTTATTTCATAGTCTGAGTGTAACTATTGCTTGCTTAAAGGTACGTTTCCTGTGCTTGCGCACTTAATGACACTTGAACATGTCCATCCAGCAGCTTTTCACTTCATTTCTTTATTTCTCTACATTTCACGGATTATTAGATTTAAAAATGCATATAGTATCTCTTTTATGGTCTGGCCGGGTATTTGGAACAGGGTAAGAGTTGGGATTAGTTTCGAAGCTGTCCAGTAGTGAGTTGGTGATACCAAAGTCGCTTTAAGTCATATCCAACGTAACCGCCAAAAGTTATAAGGATTGTCTCATACTAAATATGCACTGTATTACCGGTATGTAACTTTGTCGCGGTATTTGTTTCCGATTGTACGTATCAGGGTACATTTTCATTGTATCGGTACAACGGTAGTTTCCGTCAATAAGGAATAAAGGAAATTCCCAAGGAATCTTTGTTGCAACGTTTATTACATTCAGAGCGTGTTTCATGATTCTTGACAAAATAGTTCCAAAAACTTACTCTTTTCTATAAAACATGTCACAAATTAATAGCGACTTAATAACAAATTTAATTATATGTATGGTCCTTTTATTGCACGTTTAACGCGTGTCATGTCTGCCAACGCGATGACCAAAATAAATCTTGTGAAATATTTGGGTCAAATGCAACTTTCCAAAAAATATTCAGATAAACCAAAATGACCCATACAAACCAAAATGACCCATACATGTCATGCTTTAGTTATATAATAGGGTATCTGAATATACTAAGAATATACATTCACTTGTAAGACTGGGAATCATCCTACGATTTTCAGAAGCGACACATTTTCTGTATGAACTTTACATAATTTCTCAAGTCCACTAAATATTTTCTCGTTAGAGTGTTTTATATTTACTGGTTATCTCTAACTTTCTTGCCCGGGTGCAGGCATTTAAACTCAATGTCTCCCTGCCTATTATATCAACACGTCCTGTTTTTATATATAAACAGACTCTGCATGCAATGTTAACCGTGTTTCACAGTATTAGCTAACAAAATAAGCTTAATTACATACATACATACATACATACATACATACATACATACATACATACATACATACATACATACATACATACATACATACATACATACAGCTTTTAGACTAAGGTAGTACAACAATTAACATTTGCATGAAAGTTAATCTACTCTGACATACTGGCCATTTATTTCAGGGGGAGGGCACTGATTTTTTTTCGAGCTGAATTTGTTCTATTCTCTAAAGATAACAAATATTTGGATACATGATGTGGACCTATTTTTCTATAAATCAGATCGATATTTTAACAGACAGAGGGAAATTAAAAAAGGTCAGGTCCTTGTCAGAGCACAGTGAATTGTTCGTCCCAAAATAATTGCGATATATCGTGGTACGTTCACAAATACCGCGGTAGAATTTTTCGTGGTAAACAGCTACAGTTCATACTACCACACTGTAACCTCAGAGAAATGGTTTAACTCGTGAGGGAAATCACGACCACTTTTCACATTTGAATAATTAGAATTGGAAGCAAATTCGGTATTCTTTAGAATATGAATTTTTGAAGAGCAAGGGTCACCAAAAATGTGATGCGACTGAATCAGTGTTTTATTCACTCGTGTGCAGCAGACACACTCGCATGACGTCCTGTTTGTTGTATATTTATAATCCTGTATAATTAATCCTATATAACTTGATTCCTTTCAAAGGAATCTGGAATGACTAGGCATAAGACTCACAAAGTCGTCATGCGAGTTAGTCTGCTACACACGAGTGCATATAACACCGATTCAGTCGCATTGTTTATCTGGTCTGCTTAGTGGTGATGGAATATGGGCTGGTTTATGCAGGCAATACGATGAGTGCAGTTTACCCGCATACCTGGGTTCGAATCTCCATAGAGTACGAATTGAAAATTCTCTAACCTCTATGATAGTATATGAATTCTGCCTACTACTATTAAGGATTCTCCTATTTAATCCAGGGACGGCGCTTTCCATTCTGTCTGGTGCATAAAAATAGTTGCCTCCCTACCCAACCCTGCAGAAAATAAACCAAAATCTTTTCGGACCATTTCGTCTATTACTGATTGGATTGACCATAGTATTCATCGAGAAGTTGAGAATGAACAAAAGAAAAGTTCTTGCTCAATCCATGTTTCGTACGAACGGCAGCTATCTGATTACATGTGAAATATGATGCGTAGGATTGATCTCTAAGTTATGAATGACACAACCAGACTCACATTCGATCAGCAAGGTAATTTGATAAGCGATGTGACACTGTAACTCTTCTATTCACCGAACGTTATAGCCGCCTATACATGTACTCGTGCAAACGTATGGGAGTGGCAAGAAAGAGTAAAGACACTTTTCATTAGGCCATTTTACCTCATTGGGATCCAATCGACTGCGACCTTGTTTACACCTGCATGGGGAATCTCTGAACATCTAATCAGGAAGTGGATGTTTTCTGTGCCCCCCAGAATAAAGTCATGTGATGACGGCCGGTTCATTAAGGTCACCAAAATGGATAGATTCTATTAGGAGAATGAAAACATGTTAGAATTTTGAAGTATATGTCATGTTCCCCAATTATTCTCTCTCCAAAGTTTTGCCCCACCACCCACCACGTTCCAAGCTTCCCTATGTCGAGTACTTAGTTCGAAACACCTTGATTTTGGCGCTTTTACTCGAATGAAAAATGTGATTACATAAACGATGAGATGACATAATTTTATGCACACATTACCTGTAGATGCGTATTTACTAACAGAAATTCCTTTTATATTAGTGAAATGTACACACACATCTTTGCAGATGATTATAAAAATAACAACAACAATAAAATAAAAGCAAAGACATTAGTAATGCATACATGATGCTAGGCACTTAAATATGATTATAAATTATAACTAAAGTTATTTACCATTTCACAGTTGGTGATTATAGAGTACTCTTTTGTGCTCTCATCTTCCCATTTTACCTGACACACATTGACAGAATTGCTTGCGAATACGGCAGCATAAATACTGTTGTCTGGATTCTTGATTCGGACTGTACCATCTGGTAAACATTCTACAAGGAAAAGGTACGGGTAAATAGTACGTCTAATAAAAATATCCCGATTTTCAAATGATTAGAATAGCTTTTACAAATCTATGTTTTCCCAGATGATCTTTTAATGGACTATATAAATATTGACTTCTTTATTTGTCTACATATTTATCTACTGCGGTTAGAGTATGATAACCTGCAGCAGATTGTTTAGAAGTATTTCTACTAACACAAAATTACCGTCACATTCACACTTAACGCACACTCGAGTGCACAATGAATCACTATTAGAATCACATTCACAAGTCTGAGAAAATTTTAAATCGTAAATATTTTCCTTATATATCATTTAATTTTCTAAAAACTCCTATATTTGTTTATTCCAAACAATGACCAATTATGTGTATAGTCGGGCAGCTTTCACGTGTTCTGCCCACCAGTTATACATAAAAGTAATTTGGTGGGAACAAATCTACGTTTCGTATTTTAGTTTGACAAAATGGAAGCAGACAAAAAGAAAAGGGATAGTTGGGACTTCGCAGTACAAAGAATACAGTAGTCTATTGAATGAGGAAGAGTCATTAATTTTCTAAAACATGTGACTGATCATATATCTAAATGGGGAGTCCCTCAAGACTAAAACCAAGTTTTTTTAAAATTTAATTTCAAATGCCATGAATACAAAAGAAACCTGTAACAACATTATATTAAAACTGAAAAATTAAGCCTGTTATTTAAGTGACACTTAACATGTATCAATACATTTTCTCCTAATAGTGTTTCAACTGGCAGAGAAACATTGCTTTAAAAGGTAATAGTATTTTTTGTAGTGTCCAGATTTTCAAAATATCTAAATTCAATCATGCATCCGTACTTGCAAATAGAATTTTAAAAGAAGTGTACTACCATACCAGCATATAATGTAGTAGCAATACACCTCTAGAGCGTTTCTTCATTTCCTGGTGAATCATTTTGTTTCGAAAATGAATTGAGGACTTCAGTGCTTATCAACGTGATTTGCCGACATCGGGCGGTCAAATATCTTTACTTAGTTGAAAAAGCCTCTATTCAATTGTTGATAAGAGATATCTTTCCTGTCAGAAATGATCAAATTTTTATTCTTTTCCAATCGAATTATTGATAACTTACCGTATTCCATTGTCTGAGCAACCGTTCTCGAGACCATCACCGTTAGTAAAAACACAAGGCTTTGGCACGCCATCTGGTGTGAAAATTAAAAAAAAATTACATCTGCCTTTTCCTATGGTGAATTTATACGAGTTAGATTAAACTTTCATGTATTATTATTATTAGCAGTAGTAGTGGTAGAAGTAGGAGGAGGAGGAAGACAAGGACGAGGAGAAAAACCACGACCATGGTGATCTTGTTCATTATTACCAGGACAACCACATTAGTGACGATGATGATTCTTGCTTTCTCGTGTCATCATGACACGCATGTGTTTTTTTTGTTGTTGCTTTTGTAATATGTATATTTAGTATTACACCTGATTGGGTATGTTTTTTCTTTTCTTCGGGAAGGGAGCAACATTTTCAGAAATGGCATAGTATACGGTACATTTGTTCAAAAATAATGGCCTCATTCGATATGTGGAGCTAATTTAAACTTTGCATTACTATTAGATAAAAGAGAAGAAGTGTAGAAGACTATACACAGCAATAACACGAAGATGTGAATATTCTAAAAACGTCATAAAGAAAAGTAGCAGTAAACAATCAAAAGACTTATATTAAAATAATGATTCTTTCTTTGATAAAATACAGCATTTTCAAAAAAATGTATCTAAAATTATACAAAAGACAGGCTAACAAAAGACCAGACGAAATGATGCAATCCAATTACTTTTAACTGCTAGACAAATGACAGTGGCATAATTTTACAGCAAGTGGCTACGTGTTTGTATGTATGTATGTATGTAGTGATATTTAGCACTGAGGCATCATGTCACAGAAATGTAGCCCCATGTCCCATCCAGTCACATTATCCAGACACCATGCCGACCAGTCCTAACTTCTTAATGCTGAGCGCCTAGCGAGGCAGCTGTTAGTATCATTTTTATGTCTTTGGTATGACTCGGCCAGGGATCGAACCCACAATATCCTGCATCCGAGGCGGCCACTCTAACCACTACGCCACCGGAGCGGTCGCGTATGTATGTATGTATGTATGTATGTATGTATGTATGTATGTATGTATGTATGTATGTATGTATGTATGTATGTATGTATGTATGTATGTATGTATGTATGTATTCTAGGAAATGGATATTAGAAGTCAATTTGAGACATCATAAGCCGTACTATTTGCTTCAAGGCAAGCATGTACACATGTATCCAAATGATGTTCCTTTTCTATTCACACTTGGGTGGAAAGATGGAATGAAAAAAAAAACTTGAAAAAGTAATGTTTCTGCCTGTGCATCGATGCAGTTCACTACGTTAAAATCCGAAAATAAACCTATTTCACTGGTGATCAGGTAATGTGTTCATATAGAATGCTTACAATAACGATCGTAGGTAAAGAAAACTTACCTGGTCTATTCTTCAAACTACTACCACAGGTATATTAATCAGTTCTTGTATCGAAAAATCAGTCCAAACAGAGGTTCTTATCATCGAGGTATTTATCGTCATCAGTCTAACTTTTGCCTTTTTCGAAGTTTTGTAGGATGAAAGATACTTATTTACCAAGAATATGGTGGTTTTGTGAAGAATATTTTCTGTGCGTGTACCAATATAATATCACTCAGTCTGTAAATGCAGTGGGAATCCCAATCTCAGGACGACGCTATTTGATGGGAATAACTAGTACACATCTAAAAAAATGATAGGACAGATTTGAACTAGAATCATGAGTACTTATTGGGTCAATCTACTCTTGCACGTGCACCACAGATTATCTTTACCATTAATCTGGATTCCGCGTGTTTTTAAAAAAATATAATTAATTGAGCATGCATTTTATGAATCGTTGTTGTGAACTTTGTTACAATTATCCTACACTTTGGCGCGAGTTAACAAGTGTTCAAAATTTCTAGGTTAAAAATTGTCCTCTTAAATTCCAAATGTAGAGGTATAAAACTAATACTAGAAAACCGCGTTTATATTTAAAATATTAATCCGCCAAACTTGATATCCTGGTTGCACTATGACTTTTTATTTCGTCATTAAGACCGAACTACTGATGACCCAAATATACAAAGTTTGGCGGTGTAATACATAACGAAGTATTTGCCGTGCAACTTGAGATGAAGAGTAGTAAAAAGGTAAAGAAGCATACAAGTAGTACGTATTTCACGACTGCTTTGTACATTGATATTACCAGTACCAATCACAATTACACTTTCAATATGGAAAGTTATGTGTGTGTGTGTGTGTGTGTGTGTGAGAGAGAGAGAGAGAGAGAGAGAGAGAGAGAGAGAGAGAGAGAGAGAGAGAGAGAGAGAGAGAGAGAGAGAGAGATGATATGACTGTCAGTCAAGGGACAGGGTTCACTGGAAAAAGACCAATATGTCAGCCCTCTTAACCTAACATCGTGATGTTTGCCACGTGCAGTATACGCAAATCCCAATGTATACGAAAATATATAAACGAGCAGCCGAGGGTGTGAACCATACAACTTTTACAAGCTTCGATTTAGCAAACTGAGACGTTTTCGAAATTGCTTAATAGGCCTCAATTTAGCAAACTGAGGCTTCCTTGAAAATATTATAATTAATTTTTTTAATAATTTGAGCAAAAAAATTAAAAAAATTCAGTAAAAAAAAATGACGCCGACATCTTCGATGTTGTCGTTGGCGTTCACCCTCGTTGCTTCTATGCGTTAACAATATTTTCACGATGAAAATCATTGTTGAAATTCGAAGAATTTTCACGATTTCACAAACAGACTAATTTGCAAAACTTCACCTCGCAGATCAATCAAATTATTAGATTGGTCAGTGAGTTTGAAATTAATTCTCGTTAAAGAATTATTATGACATCGCATAAAGACTGGATTAGTTGGGTCTTCAATAATTAGAAACCCTGGAGGATCTGTTGGTGCAAATGAATATAGAATATATCCCTGCTGAGCTTGATTTGATTGCTCAAGATTTATTTGATAGCTGCCTTCGATAACATCACATACTAAATTCAGCGCTATCACCGAGGATATATTAACATTTTGAGGAGCGATATGTCTACCACCGCCATCTGGGTTGTTGTTATATTTGAGGATTGTTATTTGTTGTCGTGATATTTTTTTCCAATCATCGTGGATTTTTTTGAACCCAATATCGATGGCATCACTGAGAGATTTTTTTAATTCGTCGGGTTTATACCCAGGAATTTTAATTTTTGGGATATCTTCTACGCTGTCTCCGGGTTTTCCCCATATTGGCAATAATTTAAAACCGCCTTCTTGAATAATTTGCGCATGAAATGTTTCCATATCGTTGATGATTTTGTTACCTGTTTGTACTACACTAATAAATTCATCTTGGGTGAGAGAGCCGCATTTAAGGGATATTAACAATAATGAAAAATCATTATTCATTGCGCTGAAATTTTCTTCGATTAAACCAGCGTGAATAAATTCACCATAATCGCGGGATTCCATAAACTTGGGAGAATAATCTTGATAACTTTTCACTTCATTGATGGGTTTTATCCTGTCGGTGATATAATCGCCCTTTACGGGTTCATCTGGTATAACAATTTCTCGTCTAGGTGGTAATTCAGGCCATCCTAACACTGATCTTATAGAACTCTGATAAATATCTACGACATACCCAGGGGAATTAATCTCAATCGCAGATGATAACGTCGGCTCGTGAATCGTTATAGCGATTTTTGATTCTTTTCCAGTGATAGATTTTATTCTTCGTTGTAATTCGTTATTGATTTGTTCGATTTGATATGACCCCGTTGGTAACGAGACAACGTTCCAGTCTGGGGTTCCATCTTCACGATTTTTCCACGCGAACACCAAGAAATTATTTGGTTGTTGACCACCAAATGCTACAGATCTGATATTGGGCCAGCTATGATACACTCGTAGTTTTGCTAGCGCTATCTCTTTCACGAGAACGGGGGTTGGGAAATTCACACTGAATTCAGGACGTGTTGAGGTTATTGATATCATGCTTGTTTTCACCGGTGTTGTATTTTCTACTATTTGTTGAAGTAGTTCTTGTGACGACATTGTTATTATTATTATTCCGCTCTAATTTCAGCATTGTTGATTTATACAATTGAGCCATCGCTGAAAACTCGCTATCTGATATTGTTGTGTCATCGAGTGACGATGATATCAACAAGGATAATTGCGAGTAACCGGTAGATGCAATGTGAAATTTAATTACATAGTCGTGTAGTTTACTTTGGCTACACGATGATAGTCTTTTTTGTGATCCCGGTTAATATTCCCGCGATTGTAGCCACCGCGGAAATAGCGATTGGAACTACGACCGGAGAAATCATTGTAACCGAAGATAGTATTATTCCAGCAGCAGTGATTACGCCCGACACCGAATATACTGTGATATCAACCGCGGTTATTCTTCGTTGGTATTTTTTTATTTTTATTTGATACTCCTCACAGCGTGAGCTGAGTTTAGTTTGAAATTCTCTGACCTGATCATAGCGATACTGATGCACTGAAGGGATTGTCATCTTATTTTAGCAGCGTTAGTGTTTTCAATTTAATTTTTTTACTTAAATCCACTACGAATTCTACGTACCACGTTACTGAAACCCTGGCTAGATTTCTATCTGTGGTCGTTATCGTGAACTGTTCAGATACATCCTTGTCGATGATCGTTGATATTGTATTATTGAATCCAGATGAACTACTTGATGATATATTGAATTGAGTCGGTGATACTATTGTTAATCGATAAATACCCTTGACGGCTGCGGTTACGTGTAAAATGTTGGTTGTGGGAATCCACGCAAATGAACCGTGTTGAATCGTGTATACGATATTGTTGATGCTCTTATGCGGAATTATAATTTTTTCAATAACATCTATCATCCTCGTTGTATCATCCTTCATTGCGTTGTTGAATGTTTTTAGATCATCGATGGATTTTTTAATATCAGGAAGGGTTATTTCAATTTTATCAAATGGGGTTCCAATAAATTTATCAGTGATGTTTTTACGAAACATTGAAAACTGTTTCACGTGTTTTTCATATTCGGATTGAAGAGTTGCTAGTTCCAATATAGAATCTTTTATCGTTGTAAGATTTGGTGCAGTCACTGGTGGATTTCAAAAGAATTCGTGCATGGGTTTATCAATTTTGTCAATTATATTTCTTTGTATTGCAGTAAACTGGTCAAATACAACTATATGATCGTCATACTTATCATTGAGCGATTTCAATGAATTTGCCGTGTTATCGAGTGTTGCTAATTTATCCGTGATCGTTGAAATTAGTACACCTGGTTTGAGTTTACCCTGATCGGAAAATAACGCGATAGTATCCTCTGCTGCGTTTCGTCGTTTAACTAAAATATCATCGAGGGAGATATTACTAGTTTTCAATTTACCCTGACGATCGCCAAATACAACTATTTCACCAGGATCAACACTTGCTAGGTTCAACGTTTCGGCTATTTCATCATCGATTAGTTTTTTAATATCTTTGATTTCAACTTCACCAGTATCCGGTTTCTTCTGCGCTGATAAAGGTCGTCCCCAAATATCAATCATTGTTATCATAGAAATCTTTTCTCTGTTTAAAATCTAAAAGATTTCATCAAAGATTTTCAATCTAAGAGATTTTCAATCCAACGACTACTAGTATACTCATTCACTACTACATGGGGTGGTTTTGATTGTAAATTACTTTGCAATTTCATCAAAGATTCTCGTGAAATAGCATCAAGTACGTTTAATACTTCATTGCCACATATGGGTGGGTCAATCATCGTTTGTGTTGGTAACGTGGAATACCAACGGGGTATTTTTAAGCGCGTTGATAAATCAAGGATATAGCGGTTAAATTCCTTTGGAGGCGCTAGTCCATATGAGTCAAAATAAATGATCCCACGTGGATCAATCGCGTATGCAACCCAGTGTGTTCCAGGTCCATCGCTGTTATCTAAATTAATAATACCGGTTTCAACATGATTAGGTTGTGCCGGTAACTGATCTTTCATAAAAACACCTCTGAAGTTTTTAATCGCGAGTTTTTTAGCAGCATCAATTAAATCAAAATTGGACATTGGAAGATTTTTCACTAGTAAACCGGTCCTAGTCTCAGGCCGCTTCCGCTGTACCAAGAATACGGGGTTCCTGGTAGTCTTAGACCTTTCCCCTTTTTTTATACCCCTTTCCCGTTGCTTTCTTTAGTGCCATTCCTGCCGCGGTACCAATAGCCCCTAACGCTGCCGCTTTAGCTACCGCTGGGGCCGCTGCGGCAATCAACCCTGGAATCAACCCTAACAGCGGGAATATACCACCAGTCTTTTCCATGTTTTTAATCGCGCTCGCAGAAAGAGTAACCTGAACTCCTTTTTTTTCTTTAAGCGCGCTATTAAAATGATTAACCTGAGTTTTCGTCAGTGATAGTTTATTTCCCCCGCCATTCATTTGATTAGGTTTCAGCGTTATTGTGGTTCCACATTGCTTAGCTGATTTGGATTGTAATTTTTTTAACTGACCAGGTGTCAACGTGACATTGATATTACTATACGACATTATACAAAACAGATTGATTCTAAATCGCAGAGAGAGAGAGATGGAAAATCAATTACGAAGTAATCAATGAAAAATTCGAAGAATTTTCACGAAGTAATCAATCACAGATTTTCCACTGGTGCATCTACCACTCTCATTCGTCCACCAACACCTTCGAGTAGCATTGATTTATCACTGAGAATGACAGCAACCGCTCTATAATTAGCAATAGCACCAGGACGGGTTACACGAGCTCGGAAGTGTATATCAACGACGGACTGTCTCATCAAGTCAAGATGTTCCAACGAAAAGTAATAAATCGGATACAGACTCTTAAAATCCAACTGTGATATTTGTAGACCAGTATCAACATTTTGATCGCGTCCCATATACGACAACAGGTTATGATAAACTCGAGCAATATGATTTTCTGTGTAATTTAGTTGTATATCCTCTGATGGTTCTTGCTGACCGTTTATTCTCAGCGAGACTTCATTACACCCAATTTGATCAAATATCATATGGGAACGTTCTTGATTATTTAATCGCGCAGTATTCTGTAGCGCAACAAATATGTGACGTGGAGCTGAAATACCCTGTTTCGATGCTAGATGCCATGTAAGTGTACCATCAATATTATAATCCATGGTATCTGTGGATGTTGTCAACCAACTCAGCAATGTTTTTCCTCCTTGATCCATAAATGATGACAATCGCGGTTCTGTTGACAACGACGGAGTTAACACTGGCATCCACAGTGTTAGTTTTGATAAAACGACTTTACCAGCGGCAACGCCAGCATCGCGCCAGATTGCATTATCATCAGTACCTTTTCTCACTAGTGCTACCGTATGCTTTGCTCCATAGATAACTTTTCTGACGTTTCTACAAAATCCGAATATGTGATGCAACGGAATCGCACATGAAAACCGTCGACGCTGTCCCTGCAACGTTGCTACTCGTGTTGCAAATCCTAAATTGAAATTACCATTAACGCCTCCGAGAATGTCAAAATCAGCGCCTGGTCTGGCTCGACGTTCTGGATTAGCCGCTTGTTGTTGATTAGCAACTGCAGTATCTTGTGCTGTTAACACTTTTATGTATTGAAGGTGATCAGCGTTATCATTAATATCATTCGTGAACATCATAGACGGACCCGCTGATCTAGTATAGTCATCAGAATATCTCGCTAACCCGATTATTCCCGTAGCAATATCAACTTCACGTTCAATAGATTCGATATCTCTTCCATCAATGAGATATCTAGCACTTTCAAATAACGCCATGATGCCATTGTTAACAAAACCAACTCGGATAGTTGGGTTATCAGCATATGGTGTATTAGCTGCAACATCTGTTACGAGTTCACCTTCGACTTCAATAAAGGCCTCACAAGGCAAAAAGTATTTACTGGTATCATGAACTTGAAGTTCGATTCTCCCCCGAAGATCAGGTTGTACTGCGTGATAGGCAAAAAAATGATAATCGCGTACAGAATCACCCTTGAGTATTGGGGCGTCCATGTCAAATGCACTATCAGGGTTCTGTTTGAACATTTTTTTATTATATATCCGCTGGTCTAAATTGAAGGTGAAATCGTGAAAATTCTTTGAAATTGCAAGTGAAATTGCAAAGTAATTTCCATTCAAGGAATTTTTCGTTTACGATTTCCAATGATTTTCATCGACGTCTTTGACGTTTGTAGAAATTCTTTGAATTTCCAAAACCACTTCCCGCTATCATATTTGCTGTTATATTATCCTGGGTGTTAGTCATCGATGATGAAATCATTGACTGTAGTTTTTCATCCACTGCGTTATTTATTATTTTACTAACACTTGCAGGCATAACCGCAGTAGATGGTAACGGCAGAGATGAAATCACCGCTGGTTTCTTTGAAAATCTAGATTTTCCCCGTCTAACTAGCGCTGTTAGTTTATCCTTCGCGGCTGAAAACACCTTCCCGGCAAGATCACCAACAGCGCTAATACCCTTATCCTTGATAACATCAATGGCTTTCATTGATAGTTGTTTTGCTAGCGGCGCTACTTTTGGAGCCATTCTTGAAAATAATCCCATTATAGTGTTACCGAGACCATCTCCATAGTATGCTCGGTATTTTGGCAATCGTGAGTTTACCACGTAGACGTTAGTTGGTTTATCATGGTTGTAGTGTATGATCATTCTCTATTCAATTGCTATTTATCTAATCGTGATGACATTAATCACTGTGGCGACCATCAACGTGTTCCACTAACTCTTCAATAAAATCTCGATATGTTGCAATATCCATGATACCACCTTGAAATAACCTCCTACAAATATCAGCAGCTTCATTGATTATTTCTGGTGAGTTATTCCCGGCTCGTTTTCCTCCTACAAGTACTTCTAATCGTGTTATATCACCAAGAATATTGCCAGTACATGTTACGCTAGCGTTTCCACTCGAAGAGTTTCCAACTAAGTCACTACCCTTTTTTTTAGTTGTACCAGATGCACCCTTCTCAGAATCAGCCTCTGCTATTATTTGTAATTCACCTGGGATTGGGTCAGCTGTGTATATTGGTGGTGGTTGTGTGACTCCCTTTACCATAGCTATAAAATTATTATAGTCATTACTCGTTTCTCTTGTGATTTTAGTTTGTCCCCGTTTTGCTAAAAACACCTTATTTGCCCAAACGTCTAGAGTTTTTACAAATTCCTTAGACGTGTCGTCTTTTAAATACTTCTCTCTTATCGCTTTTTTAAAGCTGTCTTTGGTAAATTTAACTAACTCAGAGTCTGTTTTTTCCTCTGATTGTTTTTAACGCATCAACTGTAAATATATTTTCAGGAGAATAGTCAGCGCCTTGTTGTTCTTGAAATTCTTCCTGAAATTCTTCGAATTTTCGTTCAGGTGGTGGTGAAGAAATATCAATATCACCTAATCGATCAACTTCTTCCTGAAGTTCTCGTTGTTGTTGTTCTTGTCGTCTTGCAGTAGTTATTATATCACCAGGAAGTGTTTGTAATGATTTTTTTGTTTGTTTAGTTCGTTTTGCTATTTTCTCTAACACAGGGAGCTGCGCTTTTTCTTGTTTAGAAATTGCTGATGTTAGACCCTCAGTTGCAGCAACAATCGGCTTAAAGAGTTCCTGTGTATCAGTAGAAAAATCAGTCTGAATTAACTGCCGCTGTTGAAGTTTTTCACGTATACGATCATGAATCGGTAATAGTTTATTAATATCGCTCAGTCGCTGTTTTATGTTACGTGTGGTCAGTGATTGTTCTACCATATTGAAAGAGTATCACTATTATTAAATTGTGGAATTGCAAAAGCAATCATTGCAATTCACCGAGTAAAAAAAAGTACTACGTTGAAAATTACTATGAATTTTTCATTTACAATACCGTGTGAACTGTGTCATTGTTGACTAAACTCACATGAATGGGCCCATTCCTGTACACGGACGTTATATACAACAAGGGACTCTCTAAGGGTAGGACTCAGTTTGCTCGATTAGAGTTTTTATCTGTCTCACCTTCGAATTTATAAGTTTCCTTTGTTCGTATTCAGAACTTAATTGTTTTCGTACATGTTCAACGATGCTACATAATGGTACAAACACATTAACGTCTTCATGATAAACTAAACTCTCACGGATAAGTTTTTGTAAGCGCTTGATAAAATAATACTGCTTCGAGAGGACATATTTCCCATTATGCTGTGCAAGTTCTATATCCGTGAAATCGGCCATTATTTGATCACAATCTAACCTTGAACATAGTTTAATATTTTTATCCTGTAATTTACTAAGTTCAACAACAATACATCTGATATTTTCAGAATTCATATATATGAAAAATATATTTATTTAATTATGAATGAAAATTCTTGGTGTGAAAACTCTTTGAGTGAAAACTCTTTGAGTTTCACACACAAAATGAATTCTGGACCCGCTAAGGTGTTGGTCATCTTAGCATGTCCAGAAGCTTAATGCGATTATAAGTGATTATGGTTATATACAATGGATGACGACGGCACATCAACCCCATGATCTAGTGTGGTTGGCGGTTGTAATACACATAGGACGGCACATACGACACATTACAACCCCATGATCTAGTGTGTAGGTGGTTGTATACGACGGTACAACAATAGATTATATTATGGTATTTACAATGAATGACGACGGTACAACAATAGATTATATTATGGTATTTACAATGAATGACGACGGTACAACAATAGATTATATTATGGTATTTACAATGAATTGATTCAATGACAATGGATGACGACGGCACAACAATAGATTATATTATGGTATTTACAATGAATTGATTCAATAACAATGGTTACGAATGACGACGGCACAACAATAGATTATAATGACAATGGTATATACAATGAATTGATTCAATGACAATGGATGACGCGGGTTATTCTACATTCAAGTGCAAAAATCAAACCACAAAATCCAACCCGGTTTGAATGTCAATAATAACATTCACACCACGCATGAAGGTGTGATTTGAGTTTGCACTTGAATTTCGCTAAAGCCCAAATATATAACAGACCAGGTTGTATATAACCACTCATTACAACGAAGTTAGATAGAACGATATCTGCTTGTAATTCCTTGTTGTGTATCATTCACAACGTTGAAGTAACACATAATACTTGAAGCAGACACTAAAAAAAATAATATGATTATTTGTAAATACTTCATGATGATTTTATTTCCTTGAAATCGCAAAGCAATTTACGATTTCAGAAACGGATAATTGATTATTCATAATAATTATAACAACCAATCAAAAACCACCAAAACAACAACAGTGTTTCAACGATAACTCTGTCATTGGTGATTTGTCGCACGCGTTATACCAGTGAGTTATCTCCGTTAATACCATTCACACATACAGTTAGGTGTAAATAAATCGAATTTTTTTTATAAAAACGTTTTGAAAAAGCGGTCTTGGTTATATTCTCTGCAACGCATTGAATAGAAGACGGATAAATATCGAAATATCTACCGGCTTCGGTTATTGACTGAAATACTGTCTCTGTGTTATTTTCAGTATTAAACGACTTTACAGGTCTAGCATTTTTCGAGTGTTTCCCAGTCCCACCTCGTTTTGTGTTTTCGCGTTGTGAAATAGCTTGTAGATTCGATAAAGAATTATTAGTCCTAATACCATCAATATGATCAAAAACAAGGTCATCCTTGATCAATCCGTTATATACCTCGAAGACGAAACGATGATTATAATAAGTTTTCTTTCCAGCGCTAAACCTCAAATACCCCATACCATTATCACCCCCAACAGATTTCTTATTTTTACAGTGTCTAACATCACCATCACGAGACGCTTCGTAGTTGGTGATCACTTTATGTCGTTGAAATTCTTGGTTCATTTGTATACAATATACTTCTATTTGTCTAATTCATTATTTGGTTGGGATATAACATTGAGAAATCTTTCTATGTAGTCCTAAGTAGTTTTTATGATTTTGCCGTTGGCAACGTCATTGACAGAGTCAGGATTTTTGATTCTTCACTTGTCATAATAACGCTTCAACTCTCTATAACGCCTACCTCCGCAATTGATACATAATTGTGAATTGCCTCTAACACCTACCCCACAATACAGGCACGGAAGAGGACCTTTTGAACCGTTTCTTACGCTTTGCATATGATACCCACAGAATTCATTTCTGCATGATTTGTTACACGGGATTACTGATCCAATCATGAGCCATTTGCAATGATTCATTATATAAAAACTTTTTATTTAAATACTTGTTTTAATTATAATATGAAGAAATTCAGGAGATTATCGAAAATTACGCCTTTGAAAAATAATAGCATGAAGGAGTTCAAGAGATTATCTAAAATTAATCCTCGATTTAATCTCGATAGAGTCTCTGTTAAACCAAAACGTCTAAACGACAATAGCATGAAGGAGTTCAAGAGATTATCAAAAATTTCGCCTTGGGAAAATGCTAGTTTTAATCTCGATTTGAAGGAGTTTCAGAGATTATCGAAAATTAAGCCTTGGAAAAATGCTAGATTTAATCTTGATAGAGTCTCTAATATACCAAAACATCTAATCGATGATAGAACTATACTGGGTAAAATCAGAGAGTGTTTTAATGAATTCTACCGAGATGGTGCAGCACACTGTTGGTCGACATTTCGAATTATCGATGAAGATGTCAATGTACCCGTAATAGACGCCACCATGAACGATACAAGGGCAGCTGAGATAATTTCACATTTTGGCACAAAGAGGTATTTTTTTAGAATAAAATTCATTATCGAAGACGAAGGTAAATGGATTATCAGAGATAAATTTGAACCGATTCTCAAAGATAAAAAATTTGTCATTGTGAGTAGAGATTCCAAACCAGGAATTCTAACTGGAATTGACAAGCCATACTACGAGAGATCTTACCCTGTAACAGCAGTTGTTTACGGAATATATCCGCTAAATGATAAACCAAGTATTGCAAAATTAGCTCCTATGAAAACATCGTCGAAATCACAAGGTGATTCAACACTCAATTGTGTAGCAACACGGATAATGGAACACTTCACAAATGCATCCCGGGGAAACAAACTAACTGATCTGCGACGTAGGAAAATAACCGAATGGGAACTGACAGTGAAACAGCACGGTGCAAAGATTTCCGATATAGCTAAATTAGAAGCATCATTAAGATTCCCAATATCAGTAACGACAATAACCGGAGAAGTATTATACGAATCGAAATATAAATCACAAGATCATAACAAACACGCGTGGACACCTGCAGTAAATACATTTCTACGAGAACGAATCGTAAGATATATCCCGGGGGAATTTTCCGGGGATGTTTTCTATGAAGAGAAATTATTCGATACTATGGTTGCGTTGTGTAAAGATGATCCCTTGTCAGTGTGGTTACTTAGAAGTAATGAAGATCCCGAAATAGGATTTGATCAATTTGTAAGACCAAATGGTGAATTATATCGCGTTGAAAATTTAGATAACAGAATGAGAAAAATTGCTAATGATTTTGCTTTGCAATTTCCATTTTCAAAAGAGATTTCATTCAATGAAAAACTACTCGTGGATAGGTTCACAATTCCACCAGTGTTAGGTCACTTCGCAAGAGAAAAAAAACTCATGGCGTTCAACACGAAGTGATTTTCTCGAACACGTTAAATTGAGTTTTGTCAAATTTGGTCATGGAGGATTGTGGAATACAAAATACTCACGTGATGGTATGATTTCAATTGATATATCCGCGTGTTATCCTGGAAGTTTTCTCGGGTATGGAGAATGAGTATTTTAAACGATTTGGACACCCCACGCATGAAATGACTCGTGTTGCGATTAATGGGCCATTGCCTGATTTCGCTCGTGTGATATCATTCGAATTCGCTGCAGGGTTCCATCCGTGTAGTTATGTTTGGCTTGGTAGACACCTATCTGAAAAGGCGTGGATGCCAATTGTGTTGTTGCGGTATATGATTGATTGTGAGATGTTACAATCGTTGATTGTCGGTGAAGCTATTATATGCTATCGCGCGCAGAAGGATGTTTGGTTACCACAACCCAATTTAGATCGTATAATACGCGAACAGCGAAAACATTTTCCAGATGGAAAATCGAAGATTTTAAATGAAGAACAAATCATGAATTGGTCTAAGGAGTTATTTGAAATCAAAAACAAAGAAGCCAAAGATTTCGGACGAAAAATAATTGGTAAATTCACTCAAGGTGGAAGATATGACAATGCAAAATACTCTTCGAGGTTGATCATAGACAACGCAGAATATGATTTTATCATAGCGGATTTAACGAAACATGGAAAACTTGTATCCCGTAGGGATGTTTTTCTATCCAATGGTGAGAAATTAGGTACGGTTGTTTCTTACTGTGATGGATATAGCCCCCAATATACACATTTGAGAAGTTCTATGCTAGCCTATGCTTGTATTAATCTATTTTCGATGATAAATAGATTTCCAGATACCGCAGTTAGAGTAGCTACTGATTCGATGTATATACACGAGAAATACAAATCGGATGTAGCGGCATTCACAGATCCCGAGGAAGCGTGGGGACGTTTGTCGATTTAAAAAGGAAACACTACACGAGTATTGTAAATCCGCAGATGTTGCCAACGACGATACATATCTTTGTTGTAACCGTATTGAAATTCAATCAGAATTTTCTAATGCACCACCGGTATCTGATCCCGTATGTAGATACAAGACAGTTTATTTAAACGGTTGTGGTGGGTCAGGAAAGACAACTCGTGCAATCGAATTATTTCGTCGGTCAACCATGATTGTGTTAACATCAACTCACAGACTCGCCAGAGAGATGATAGCGCGGGGAGTAAAAGCCTGTACTTATCACAGCTTCTTTCGATGGCGATACATGGACTCCTGATCGAATGGGCGATAAATTCATTCCTGAAATCATAATATGGGATGAAATATGCACTGTATCGTTGAGTGTATTACAGACATTTCTTGAATGGTTGTTATTGAAAACTACAAAAGTCGTCATGTACGGGGATCACGGTCAACCACCACCATTTGTTGGCGGATCTCCACATGAATGGCTAAAGGGTTTTGTAGATTATTATGAAGAAATTACCACTGATTATAGATCACTTGATGAACAATTACGAGAGTTCAAAGAGCTAATTAGATTACAACCGGATAAAATCCAATGTGAAATAGCGCGTGAAATAATTTCAGAAACTCCAATGAATGGTTTTTGGGAAACATGGAAACCAGATGATTTGATAATCGCGAGTATAAAAATAGTCAGAGACGTACTTCAGATAAAGTTATTTGAATTGCATAAGTGTAAATTTGCAACACTTCCAGTACCGTTGTGTTATAAACCCTCGGATACACGGCGGCAAAATATAGAAGTTGATATTCCTGGACAACAACAAAAGCAGAATTTAGTGTTAAATGATATTGTGCTGGTTGATATCATCGTCGTCGAAGATGCATTGCCTGCTGATAAATCCCCATGGACGTTAGGTTATGCAGCAACAATACACTCTTCACAGGGATTAACTATCACAGATACAATTGTTTGGATGGTAGATAATCGCATTGAGTGGTCGAATTTAGTTTATCTCGCAGTATCCAGAGTACGAAGAATAACTCAGCTTTGAAGAATTGTTGTTGACGATAATGACACTACAATCAGCGCCGATGATATCATCGAGGACATAATCAGAAAAAACTCTCTGGTTATAAACAACAGGATAAAAAAAATAATAGAAAATTTGACATTGATGCTGAATTGATAATTTCACTAAAGCAGCAACAGAATAATCACTGCGCAAGTTGTAATTGTATAATGCGTTGGAGTTGGTCGGATAAAGACCCCCGCCAATTTACCGTAGACAGAAAGAATAGCAGCATTGGTCATACCAACGTTAACGTTATGCTGACTTGTCTTGAGTGCAACAGACGCAGAGATGCCAGCACAATGCCTCTGTGGGGTGCTAGTTAAGACCACGTGGTGGTAATTGAGTATCCTCGGGAATTACCTGTAGTTGTTGTCGACTAAATCCTCGCTGAGGAGCAGTTGAATCTAGTTTATAGATTGCTGGTCTAGAAACGTTAGCGTTTGAAACACTAATGTTTCTACTCGTAGATCGTGTTATACCGGATATCTTATGCGTAGTGACGCTCCAAATAGGATCGGTAGCTCTTTTGTTACCACCCTCAAGCTCTCCTGGTTCGTATAAGTACATTACAGTGACATTACTACCAAGAATTGGTTCTTTAAAATCTTTTTGTGGTTGTACGGGTATATACTTTTTTTAATAGCGTTGTTAGGTTTCATGTTGATTGTTCTAGTAATCTCATTATTGATTTCGGTAACTACACCTGGTAATCTCTTAACCCATTCACGGGATCGCTTTTTTTGGATGAATTCTTTCGCGTATTGATATCCAAATAACCGCTCAGCAAGTGTCCGATTAAATCGTTCAACAATTGCCTGATCGCGATGTAGTGCAGTATGTCCTCGTCTGATGGTGACATTGTGATGTTTCATCGTTGTTAAAACAACACCTTGAAATTCCTTGCCAGGATCAACTTGTAACAGATTTGGCCAGCGTAGTGGACCTCGTCGATAAATCCTTTCAAATGCAGAAGCTACTTTAGTAGATGATTTTGTCTTCAGCGGTTCTGCTTGTTTGTATCGACTAGCAATATCAACTACGGTTAACGCGTATTTGTAACCGTTGTCATGTGGTAAAAATAGTATATCAGCTTGATGAACTTCATTAGGTGTTGTAACATCAAAATGCGAGTAGTTAATTCGTTTAGGCGCTGGTAGATAAATTTGCCATATCGCCTGTTTGGATAACCAATCTGCCGCAGTAGTATTTTTTACTTTTGCTGCACTAGCGAGTTTACTGATTGCTGCCTTACCTCTCCAGTATCCCCTCGGAGAATAATAAATAGATTCCATATTATTAATTACCAGCACCTAACATCAATTTACCTCTCATAGCGGATTTTATCAACCACGAAGCCAATTTTTCTTTGAATGATTTATCAGGAATAGCATTCAACGCATGAATTAATTTCACATCCGCGAGATGTCTATGTTGAAGATTGCTGCTTTTATAAGCAACATCATGAACATGACACGCCTTATCAATAGCGTTTATTGGATATTCACCGGGTTTGGGTTGGTTTTCGTCATCAAGTCTGATATATAATCGTGTTCCTGGTCCACAATAATTATACCCTGGAAGGTGCTTTTCTCCTGAGTATTTTGCCCACGGTGTTCCTGGGAGTTTCACTAACTTGGCTTCAATATCATCTCCTCGTTTTTTTTTTAAAAGTTCCTTGGGTTTACCAAGGGAAACAAATTTAAATTTCTTTGTACTACATTGTACGCATTTACCAGAAAGCGCTGATTGATTATCTTTCGTTGTAATCGTTGTCAAGTCATTTGTGCCAGTACGCGTCCTACATTTCACACAATATAGATCCATAATTTATATATAACAGCATGAATGTAATTGATTATTCAGCTACAAGAGGACGGGAACCTATTAAACACCATGCAATGTTACCAAATTCTATTCGCGCGATTATCATCGGACCATCTGGAAGCGGCAAGACACAACTGCTACTTAATTTGATAACGAGATGGATAAAGTGGGATAAGTTGTATTTGATTGCTCCGAGTGTAGATGATCAGCGATGTTATGAAGTGTTAAAGGATTTTAACGAAAAGCGAAATTAGAAATCGATGATGATATTATTGAGTTTATAACAGATATCGAAGAAGCACCGAGCATTGATGATATTAATGTAAATATTAACAATTTAGTCGTATATGATGATATCATGTTAGATAATCAAAAGAATCCAGCTAGAATATTTTCCAGAGGCAGACATAAAAACACAGACATAATATATGTCACTCAACGTTACACTCAAATTCCTAAAGTGATCAGAGATAACTGCAATTTGTTATGCGTGTTTAACGGTGTTGATACACACACGCTAAGAAATATTTGGCAAACTTGGTGCTGCGGTGATATGGATCATAATCAATTTAAAAATTTCTTTAGCCGCGCTCAGAAAATCCCACACGGATTTGTGACGATAAATTTATCAGACCCTAGAACAAGATATCGTGTCGGACTTGATCAGATATTCATATTTTCTTTAACGCTTAGCAGCAACGAGGGTGAACGCCAACGACAACATCGAAGATGTTGGCGTCATTTTTTTACTGAAGTTTTTGTATTTTTTTGCTCAAATTATTAAAAAAGTTAATTATAATATTTTCAAGGAAGCCTCAGTTTGCTAAATTGAGGCCTATTAAGCAATTTCGAAAACGTCTCAGTTTGCTAAATTGAAGCTTGTAAAAGTTGTATGGTTCACACCCTCTGCTGCTAAACGCTCGTTGCATCTTGATTAGTCTCTATGCGACAAGATTATTACAATGCAATTGCTCAATACTATCACAAAGCCGCGATTTATTGCGTGGAAAACGTAATAGTAGATTGGCTCTTTTATTTCTTTCTGCTTACAAATTTAGCCTCAAATCAAAAAGCTTTAATTTGTAAAGCCATGTTAAGCCTACTGGACTCCTTGTAAACATATGTATTCTGGTACTGTTTCCTCAAAATAAAACATTTCATATGATAGCACTGTCAGTAGAAACCCAGACCTATCGCCCATATAAACATTTATATCACTAGAAGCCTGTAATCTCCTTTGAGGAAGAAAAAAGTCATACATACATACATACATACATACATACATACATACATACATACATACATACATACATACATACATACATACATACATACATACTGCGACAGACGGACGAACAAACAGCCATATACAGAAACTTGGTGAAGTGCTGATAAGAAAGTCAAAATTTTAAATAGATATCTTTATAAGCAATTCCAATATGTTATCTTTGACAACAATTAAAATATCACGTTTTATGAGGGGAGAAACAACACTTTAACTATTGAAGATAAAAAATACACCTTCGATCTATGGCAACTTGATATTCAAAATTGTAAATTCCCCTTTTCACCGCCATCGTAAAATTACACACTTAACATTCAAGCAATATTCACCATGTAAATAGTAATTTTCGAGAGAATACGAGTAAATGCAGGAAAAGCTATGTAGTCTAATAATGAACATTATTAGTGAGAATTTTGGAGCCAATAATTTATTGCATAGGCATGTCATACAGCTTGACACACAGACGAATATTAACATCCTAGAGTATTTTAATTATCATAAGCAAGGTATCTCAGTGCTCAGCGTGCTGGACTTATAACCGAATGGGTGTGGCCTGGGTATACATCCTACCATCGGACCAGTCTGGGTCAGCTACTGTGGTGTGTCCTTGGGCAACCTACCATCGGACCAGTCTGGGTCAGCTACTGTGGTGTGTCTTTGGGCAACCAACCATCGAACCAGTCTGGGTCAGCTAATGTAGTGTATCCTTGGACAAAGCACTTTATTCCAAATGGCTCAACACCTAAAAATCTTCTTGCGTTGTAGAAATCACCAAACAAACCCAAATAAATGATTCTAAAAAGACATAAACGGTAAGTCTGGAGAGTATAACTGTTGTTGCTATTGTTGTTGTTGGTGCTGTTGAGGGTTTAACTCTGTTTATAAGCATAATATTGGCTGTACATGGCGGCCATCATAACTGGTGATGAAGAACCATCGACCTACGAGAAGCTACTGGCAAGCTTTATCACACATCAACGGAAAACATTGATAAATATGACATAGACGTGTACATATTCACTGTAAATCAAATACCCACAAGTTTCACGACTCTGCATCCAATAATTACAGAAGAACTGATATAAACACGAAGCTTAAATAAGGTCACTAAAGCAGCATAGGTGACATTAATCTAGTTTTAATTTCATAAGTGTAATCAATGGATTGGTGTGTGGTATATTTTTTTAAAAGATTCTTTAAGTATTTCAAAATCACTTAACAGTTTGTACTTGCAAGCATTAGTCCACCACATCTGATTACCCGCACTTTGGCAGTATTCTGACTGCAATTTCCGCCACTAATGTTCCGATGACTCCTCCTTTTTCTTGCGCAAACGCGGCGCGTTTTGCTTTATCTTTTTCTTCGCTTTATACGTGTAGTTGCCTTCTTTCTTTGAGGCATTTTTATTATTATTCCGATACAAACATTTGTATGCAGGGAAAAACATTTGTTTCATAACACCACCAGTGACTCCATCGCCAGATACCATTTTGTTTAGTTGCATCTTATATTGCTCGTGATGCCGATGCTATGCCTAATGTTCATAACACCGGCAACAGCTTCGGCAATACCTTTTTAGCTATTGTTGCAAGTGCTTGTCCAAGTAGTCCACCATGTTTTGCCATTGCCTTTACATGTGAGACTGATAGATGTAACACAAACGGTTTGCTTTTATCAAATTTGGTTATTTGTCGTTTTGTTAACATTAATTTAATTGTTGTGCCGGTTTTCGAGCTTGGGTGTATGTTATGTTAAACTGCACGTCGTTTTGTGATTGTCATTTTTAAAACTCAGGCTTGCTAGAGAATATTACGGTTGTAAAGTCATTTTGTCCTCGGTTGCGGCACTTGTAATAAATATACCACTAACAACAAGTGCATACACATTTAAATCAGCAGTTGGTGAAGCGTCATGTGTCCAAGTTAATGTATATGCGAAGACCACAACTAAATAATGAAATAGAAAATTATGATAAAATAACTATCATCTTGGTGATTGTATTGAAGAACAAACTCAAATTGAAAATATTTTAGCAAAATATTGATAGAATTTAACAGTAAATTTGCACATGTATTAGTCGAATACACGAGCTTTTAGCGTATCACAGCGGGATGAAAGACGAGTAAAAGTTAATCATGCTAATCCTATCAAATTATTAGACGATACAAAAAAATGGGTTGCGAAGAAACAAAACATTGAGTAACGAATTTTCATAATGAATTTTTTTTAGTTATCTCATTATGTTCTACCATAATAAACAAACGTTACATAAAAGTGTTAATTTACAATCTGAAGCAGCCAGCTTCGGCAGATTGGGCTGAGGTGCTTAACTGAGTGATCCTACGGCCACGAAGGCGAATCTCCAAACGCTTTATTTGTGAGCGCAGAGAATGACAATGCACTGAAGAAGTCATGGCCATCCAATGCAGCCGAACTAGTCTTCAACAGTGACGAATTCGTTTACCACTGAATTTCAACTATTAAGGTCAAGAGACTGAGGCTGTTTCTGTGCAAAGTCTATTTAACTAAGGTCTCCTTCACTCACAGGTCATCTTGTGCACGTAACATTCATCCCCATCATTACACTCATCGTTCCTTACCTGCACCTACCAAAGTCCTACGACCTGCACGTAGGCGGCCTTTGGACACGTGGTCGCTCTGCTCTGTACTTAGGGTAGCGGAACAGTTCGGAAGCATCCAGAGTGACTGAACAGAAAGTTGCAGGACAGCACTGCTCACCCTGCTTGGGTGGTGGGGGTAGAAAAGGTGGTCATAAATAGCTTGCCCTTTAAAATCTGGCCAGTTGTTGCGGCTGGCAAGATCATCTATATATGCGTTTGAAATTATCAAAGCAGCAATCTTCTTACTGGAGCGTGGAGCATCCTTCATCTCATGGACAAAGAGAATGTAGCATGATCCGAAAGGGGAACAGCCCTTGTCGCTAAGGACGTTTTACGCTACAATATCGATATTGCAGCCTTGAGTGAGGCCAGTTTCGTAGAGGAGGGTTCTCTGACTGAGCTAGCAGGTGGCTACACCTTTTGGAAATGAAAATCCCAAAACGAAGACAAGATCCACGGAGTCGGCCTGGCTATCAAATCAAGTCTTCTGAAGCAGCTTTTGGACCTGCCTGTTGGTATCAATGATAGTCTAAGGAAATTGAGACTACCTATCAACCACAAACGCCACGCATTAATCACCAGTACCCAGCGGTAATAATCGAGCAGCTATATGCAGACATCGGCTCTGTACTGTGCTCAGTTTCAGCTGACAACAACATAAAACTACTGGGAGATTTCAACGCCCGTGTTGGCTGAAATCATGGTCGATGGAAAGGTGCGCTTGGCAAGCATGATGTCGGCAAGATGAACAACAACAGCCTGCACCTACTGAGCAGATGCGTTTAATTTGATCTCCTCATTATAAATACAGTATTCAGGATAGCGAACAAAACAAAAGCACCCCGATCCCGCCAATGACATTTAATTGAATATGCAATAGTATGCCACCGCGATATCCAGGATGTCCGCATCACCAAGGAGTGGAATGCTGCGCTGATCACATATTTGTCAGATGTACCATAAGGCTTCCATTCCATTGCTCCACATCACTCAAGGAGTCCTAAGATTGCGCGGCACATCGTTCTAAATTATCAAACTTGAGCAGCCTTCTACCCAGCTCAATTTCCAGATGAGCCTAGATGACAAGCTGTCAACCAACGGACCTATACGTGGAAATGTCTCTGAGAAAAGGAACAAGCTCAGAGACATGATAACAGAAACAGCTAACGTGACTCTGGATCTCTTAGAAGCAAACCCATCAAGTTTTCTTCGACGAGAACAACGGTGACATTGAAGACCTGATTGCTAAAAGAACAAAGCATTCATATACTGGCAGAATGACACAAACTTCATCCCAAAATTACCTAGCACCAAATCCTATCAAGCCGAGGCTCAGAAAGAATTTGCAAGATGCATGACCAGAGGTGGTAAAGTAAAGCTGATGAAGTGCAACGCTATGCCGACACTAATAACTCATAAGAGTTTTTCAAGGCCATCAAGTCAATCTTCGGCCTTCAAAGTCTGGCTCTGCCCCCTTGCATGCTGCAGATGGCAGTACATTAAGAAAGAACAATCTGACATTAAGGACATATTCAAAGAACACTTTAGTCAGTTCCTAAACCTGCCCTCATCAGTCAGTCAATATGTGTTTGACCAATTACCACAACAGCCAACGCACGACCAACTGAATAGATGAGTTGAAGACAACATCATTAAACAAATGTCATTAAACAAATGAAGTATGGAAGGGCACCCGGAAAGGATGGTATCGCAGCGGAGGTGTGGTTTTCGCCCAAACCTGGAAATGAGGGAATAAAGGAGATAATATTCAATCTTGAAGCAAGTATCAGTGTAGAATAAATATGAATTTGTAATTCCGCTCCATTAAGGAAATTACTAAAATTATGGGATACAAACATGTTAGGAAAAGTTATACATACACAGTAGAGTCCGGTACAGACAGACTGCAAGACAAATAAAGGTCCACAATTAACCCAGAATACAGAAAGGGTATGAAGATGACAGCTAAGGCAACTGGATTCTATGTCTTTCATTAATCAATATATTCTTTGTTTGGCCCATTTTATGCCAAATTAATATACATGGATCATAGAAGTATAGAGTTTAGATGATAAACGTAGAGTGGTGTAAAATCGACAATGTATCTGATAATGCCTTTGCTTCTGTCAGTAATTTCGAGTAAAAAAAAACTAATCTAGTTATTAAACTGCATTAAATTAACTAAAATGCATTTAGCGGAAAAAATATTTTGGGAAGGTGCACTTAAGGACACGTGAAGGTTTTTATTACATGCTCACAAAATCCAATTATGCTGTAGACAATGTAGGTATAGATATCAAAAATGTTTGTGAAACTATCATTAAATCTAACACAGTGATTGTTCAAAATAAATCATTTCGTTAAATTTGAAGATTGTTTACAATATTTAATAACTGATGGAAGACCACCAATATTGACATTTTACGGAAATTCTAAAAACGCTATGAATAAGTCTAAATAATGAAATGTCCATTGTAGATATGCAGAACATGTGAAAACTGAATGAAACTATTTTTTGTTTGCATTACTCTGGGGTCCGCAGTGGGTAAGTGTTTATATTGACAGTCTCGCGACCGAAAGAGTAGGGTTTAAGTCCTACAATCGGACTAGCCTGAGTCAGTTACCGTGACGTGTCCTAGGACAAGGCATTTTACATCCTCGGTACTCATAACCTACTGGTGTTTTTGTACCGTAAGGCACCAATTCGACCTATGATCAGGGAATCTACACCAATACTATCGATGAGCAGGGAATCTTCATCAATCCGACCGATGAACAGGGAATCTACACCAATACTATCGATGATCAGGGAATCTTCATCAATCCGATCGATGATCAGGGATTCTTCACCAATACTATCGATGATCAGGGAATCTTCATCAATCCGATCGATAATCAGGGAATCTGCTATATATGTTTGTCCAGGGGGAAACATTGTCGTCATATTTTAAGGAAGAGAATTTCATTACCATGCGACATAATAGCCGTGAACACCAACTGACATTCTCAACCTGAAGTGAGGGCGCTTTGGAAATATGAAGACTAGTTCTCATAGTGAATGATCCTCGTATCATATCTAAGTACTGCCTCTTAGTTAATGGTATTCCATTAGCATTGTTAACTTTGTATTTCCAACAAAACTTCAGACAATAAAGTGTGACCTTTGTTACGAATCTAAGCGCTTAAAATAAGTAACAGAAAAAGTGAAGACAACAAGCATTATAAACTTTGACAAATAATTTATTTTCCTAGACTACAAAGTGAAAAAAAGAAAGAATAACTTACAGTATTTTTAATTAATTCCGAATTGTAATCTAAGATCATCTGGACTGGTAATAAATTCAAGATGGAAGGCTATGACGTCTGTAAATATCAGAGCTGAACTGATGTCAACAGTCTCTTGTTGAATCACACAAAATATCATTGCAGTTTTTTAATTCCGTATAAATTCCAGTTAATGTCTTTGTCCAAGAAGTATAAGAACACTTTTGCATTTCCAGGATAACAATAACTTGAATTCAATAATTTGAAGAAAAAATAAAAGTGAGACCAAACTGGTCACAACAGAATGCAACTTAACGTGTCAGATGGTTTTAGCCCGACTGACTATCTTTTATCAATACACATGTGATACAACTAAGACGCAAAACAGACTCCATGGTGAGCGGCAAAAGTTTGTTTACCAGTTCACAGATGCTTGGTGTCACGTATTATATGTATGACCTTGACAGAACTGAATGATCATTACTCTAAGAATGATAAAAAATATCAAAAATGTTGTTTACCAGAACTGTCACTGATTTCGGAACAAGTTCACCAGCTTTAAATAATGTTTCTATTGCTAGTTGTTTACATCGAAAATTATTTGAATGAAAAAGGAGAATAATGTTTACCGAGCACGAACAATGAAATCAGAATAAATGCATTAAAATATTAGACTCTCTATATAAAAGTTTGTTTTTTTATTCAAGTGAATGAGTGACTATATTGAAAAGTTTATTTTAGCCAAGCACAACTGTTGTTAGGAGTTGAGTATGCTCATCAAGTGTATATTTTTATAGCATGTCCACTATTCGCTTTCTCGGCATGCATAGTTGAATGGGTGGGGTGATCAACTGAAACGTGTTCTGCTCAGATATTCCATCGTATTTTCTGTTCCCATAGCAACCTTCTCTAAGTCAGACATGGACTCGACATGAAGTGCACTGAATAACCAATTACACTTCATCATTTTAACTAGGTAAGTGGAATGAAGGCTAGCAAGGATTCCAATTTTAGCCGATTTGTGGAAATTCCTAATTTGGATGTTAGTATGTACAACTAAGGTCATCGCCCCGAGTGGCTGAGTGGTCTAAAGCGCTCTCTCCGTTACGGATCCTTGCCATCTCACCTCTGTCTGCGTGGGTTCGAGTCTTAGATTAGGCTAATGTAGTTATGTGAGAAAGCTTGCCAGTAGCTTCTCGTGGGTCGGTGTTTCTTTCTGGGGGTTTTCCCGGTTTCTTCCTTCATCAATAATACTGGCCGCCATGTATAGCCTATTGTGTGCTGAAAAATGGCGTTAAACCCTACAACAACAACAACAACAACAACTTTGGTCATTGCACGTGGGACTGGGTTTTCAAACATATTATGCTTAGATTAATAGAAGCGTCACAATTACGTCAGCAATATTCATTAGATGCATAAATACATCACAACATCCCGTAACATATTTGCCAAATTCCAAGTGATATCTGACTACTCTTATCGAGTTATCGTTAAGTGGTAAGTTTTCTCCATGGCCGTAGAGAGTGATCACGGGCCTTGGGGTAAGAAACACCTGCAACGGGGACGGTTGACAAACACACCTCTTGTCGCACAGGTGTATTTTATTATCAATTCCCACCCATCAGGTATATTATACCATCAACACCCCCTTCATCGGTATATTGTATCAAACATGAACATAAATGGTAAAAGAAAGCATCTCATGCCTGAGTACACATTAAATGTACACTTTTTATCATCTAGATTACAAGTTGACAGCAAAACCTTCAACATTGGGCCAGGGCAATGTAAACAGTATAGTCACTGTTCTACCTTAAACATATCAGGTGGCCAGTCAAAGTGAGCGAACTAATTACATTGATGGTGCTACGGGGTACCAAAGTTGCAAATAATAACATCCAACACAAAGTAGATCCCCGGCCAATTTTGAATGTACACCCATGTTAGGGCTCAAGACAACTCCCTTTTACAGAGAACATATGGTAGTTTTACAATCCAGGCCAATAGTTTATCAAAACAACAAACACAGACTACAACTCCTATGGGTCAGAAACTTTATCAGCATCAGATGTGAACTAAATAGTATTTTTTTATAATGTTACAAAGGGGCCCCGAGTGGCCGAGTGGTCTAAAGCGCTGTCCGTTACGGATCACTGCAGTCTCACCTCTGTCTGGGTGGGTTCGAGTCTAAGATTTGGCTAATGTAGTTATGTGAGAAAGCTTGCCAGAAGCTTCTCGTGGGTCGGTGGTTCTTTTTGGGGTGTTCCCCGGGTTCTTCCTCCACCAGTAATACTGGCCGCCATGTATAGCCTATCGTGTGCTGAATAATGGCGTTAAACCCTAAAACACAAACAAAACAAACAATAACGTTACCATATCTGACGGCTCAAAATCCTTTAAACTAGAACTACCGTATACATCCATGTATCTTGTCTTAACGATAATCAATATTTAATACAATAAATTGGAGGGAAATGTTGACCATTAATATGACGGCAACAGTCTGCAATGAAGCATATTCTAAAGATGTTCTGCAGCTAACTATAATTAGATACTCTATGGTCTATAGCTTAAAAACCTAGATCTAGTGCATAAAGATCGATTGTATTCGAATATAGCTTACAATATAGACCTAATGCATAAAGATCGATTGTATCCGCCTATAGCGTATACAGATATAGCTTAAAACCCATACATAAAGCATAAAACTCGATTGTATCCGCCTAAAACCTTGAGTTAATGCTGAAATATCGTTTGTATCCGCCTATAACTTTAAACACGGAATCGTGCTTAAAGATCGCTTGTAAATTAACTGCACTCAAAGTTTAGGAGGATATAAACAATCATTAAGCACTTGGTCTCGGTAATTTCAAGCAAAATACAAAGTCGTGTGACAATGAAATGACTATCGAGAGTTCAAAACATATGTAGGGCTGCACTATATTCGATGAAACGTTTGTTGTAGGAACGTCCAATCATATCTTTAGAGATGAGCATTCTGGTACAAATATTTAAAAAGCAAACGAAATTGTACTTCATCGTCATTGGCGTGTGTGCTTTAGATTATCGTTGCATTCTGAACAGCCACTCGATGACGATATTGCGGAATTTACGCACATAGATAGCTCTAGCATCAATTTCTGTTCCACTTCTCCAAGAATATCTGCTTTATGGTGTGTTACAAGGCCTTCCTATTGTCTCAGATATAAACTACGCGAGGGCAAGATGGAAGTTTACTGTTAAGATCACATATTCGCTGATATTCCACTAGAAACTCTAGACGGTCTTGGAAACAACAGGAAAAGGAAATGATCCAGAGACACGTCCTAGAAAACTTGGGCTAGGTTTATCGATGAATCCATGCTGATTATATTTTTCATAAAGGTATGCAGAAACAATATTGACTTGGCCAACACAGAGTCGACTGGTATTCACCAAAGATACACTTGTCCGCTTAACATTTCTTAACATTTCAGGCATAAAACAAAATGCGTAATTGACGTGTTTCTAACTGAACGTGGTGCCAAACCCTACGAACGCACAATCATCTCAGGCTTGATATTTCATAGAACATATTTTCTATCATCGTATGTCGGTTGTTTCAGTAAAGGCAAATAATTCGTGGAAGTGCTTGCGCGTCTTGTACTCGGACAAGGCTAGCCTGTCGGGCAATTATACGTCACAGTGGCAGTATTAATAAAAGGCCTGTGCTAGACCCTCAAAATTACGACAGGAGAAAATTAATGAAGCAGAACAACAGGTACGAGATGCAATCATCAAGAAAATGGTTGATCCTTAAGTACAAATGTGTTTGATTTGTAAAAAATGCTGTTTGCGAAGTCACCGCCGAGACCACTGATGGACTAGGTGTTTCTGCAATTGCAGCTAAAGCAACCATCATAGGTACACCAGTCGGATTTGTTGTCCGGCCTGTATCTTTAGTCAATAATGTTTTATGCTGCGCTGGACAAATAATTAAATTACGATTATATCATCGAGCGCGTGTTATTCAGAAGTTCTTGCTGCAACAAATGGAGTCTCAATATGTTAACTATACTAAGTGGCTATCGAAAATAAAATTAGGTGTCGGCGCATCGATCTGTTGTTAAACATAATTATATAAGTGCAAACTCAAATCTGCTCCATTGCTATAAGGTAAAACAATACTTGGGCACGTGGTCGAATCTTCGCTTGGTGGTTCACGCAAATAACAATCATAGATGTAGACTTGTACAAATATTCCTCAATGTGAATAGGTAAAGCTTGTGAAGAATAGTGAGACAGTCTCAAACGCCTACTGTACTACTAGTCCAACTGCTTTCAACAATTGACTATTGATCAATTTCAACCAAGTGGATGTTCTCAGACCCAATCTCCTCTTATTTTAGAGTAACTCCAGGTGCACCATTAAAGAAACAGAATATTGTGATATTATAGGGGACGGTCTGTAGTTGTGAGCAAGGCTTTGAAATCACGATTCATTCTCCAGCTAAGGGTCGTGGGAATACTGTTGCTGAAATTGAATAAAATGTAACCTTTTACCGAGGTGTCAAGGTACACCGTATTAATCACTAGGATAGCGATGTTAGACGACTAAGTTAATACACGGGATTAGCTTGAGATTGTCAGATATGTATAGTATGTATGTATGTATGTATGTATGTATGTATGTATGTATGTATGTATGTATGTATGTATGTATGTATGTATGTATGTATGTATGTATGTACGTACGTACGTACGTACGTACGTACGTACGTACGTACGTACGTACGTACGTACGTATGTATGTATGTATGTATGTATGTATGTATGTATGTATGTATAGCTCCGACATTAAAAACATGCTCTCACTTACAATATAATTTTAAACAAATACCTAAATGCATTGATGACTGACTGGTTCATAACGCACGATATAGTGGTGGAGAGTTTGTTTCGGGTCTATAGGCTTGAAATGGTCGAGATTTCAGCCCTTAATCTTAAATAAAACGACAGGTGCGTGATTGAAATGGGTCACTGCGGCATCCTATGAATGGTTAAGGTGATTGTCATGGGCCATAATTTGGAATCTATGAAAATCTTCACTTTGTAATCGCATCCATACGTCTGTAACTGAAAAGAAAATTGTATCTATACAGCTTACAGGTTAGTCGTGTTTCTTATATCTGTGGAATAAAACCAATAAACACAGATATGTTCATGTAACGTATAATTTTAGCTCAAATTTAAATTTAAAATTGATATTAATTAAACGGTAGTTCAGTTGGTAGGGGGTAGGACTCATAACCAAGGGTCACGGTATCAGCTCTCGTAGTGTGTCATTTTGAAAACGCTTAGCTCCCATTTAATTAGCATGATATAGCCGATAATGTATTTAAACTTAAAACAAAAACATAAAATAAAAAAAGAATCAAATAATAACATCCGCTTTTAAGATTACCAAGAAGAAAAATAATGAAATGTTTGCTGTAACCAATATTTTCGACGCTTTACCCACAACTGACATCAGAGAGAGAGAGAGAGAGAGAGAGAGAGAGAGAGAGAGAGAGAGAGAGAGAGAGGATTTCATGCTTCTTGGTTAATTGACGCATCCATTCTCATTTCTGTTGCCTACCACGTTAGTGGGAGAACAAGACATTAACAGTAACTTTTCTGGTCGAGATGTCGTCAAACATTAGCTATTTTTGGGAGTTTCATTTTTCATTTGCATATATTTTCTAAACCTTGCTGGCTATCAGCATCTAGCTTGCATACTGTAGGATTGGTTTTAAGACGCGTATGGGAAACATAATGGCGATTTTAGAGAGAGAACCATTTAAGAGTTTCATAACTTCTTCCAACAAAATTACATTCCGGACAAATAATAAATTGACCTTCCCTACCACAAAAGATTGGGGATTTAAGCTGACAATATTTAAAGACTCGGATAAATACTTAAGCTATATCCATTGTTAGCTTGTTGGAACCCCCAACCAACCCCAAAATGAAAAGGGACAACAATGAAGCAAAAATAATTTAAAAATTGAAACAAACATCAACAGTAAAAAAGGACAACAATGAAGCAAAACTAAACAAGAAAACAAGCAACAACAATATATATATATATATATATATATATATATATATATATATATATATATATATATATATATATATATATATATATATATATATATATATATATATATATATATATATATATATATCTGTGTGTGTGTGTGTGTGTGTGTGTGTGTGTGTGTATAGGAGTGGATTCAAGATGGCCGCCAGTGAAAGTAGTTAAGAAAATCTCTCCCAAAATGTTGGTGATATTTACAGTTTGCAGTGTGATGTAGAGATTCATTTTTGGTCTAGCATCAATGTGAAGCTTTTTATCTTCAATCTAAAGTTTCATTTCATCTGTGGATTATGTGTCTCTTGCAGAATTTGTAGTTTTGTGAAAGTTTTTTTTTTTTTTTTTTTAAATGAGTCTCTTTTCTATGGTTTGTGTAACCTGGTGTTAATTTACTTCTTTTTTAGAAGACCCTCATACTCATTAATCTGCACAATTTACAATACTTGCTCACAATTTCATTTGAGACAATTTAGGATTACAATAAGTGTGCTGAACTCTTTTAACTGTCAAAATGAGCAATTCAAACAAAACTGTTCAGTCTACCTTGAATAGTAGTTTTCAGAGTGCTAGGAAGGAAACCAGCAAGCCACTAACAAGGTCAGCTACAAGCTCTCAGTCAAGGGATTCGACTGTTACTAATGAAGAGGTGAGTTGTGTTGAATTAATCCAGAGGGATCTACTCGAAATAAAAACTGGTATTAATTTATTAGTGACCAGAGAGGAATTAGGTGGATTAGTGTCTGACATAGTATCCCAGCTGTTTGAGAAACTGAAAATCGAACTGATGAAGGAAGTAGACAAACAAATTGTTAACAAAACAAAAGAGTTAGAGGAAAAAATAGAATCAATGAACTTTAAAAATAACCAGTTAAGAGAAGAATTAGTTGATTCTAAGAAAGAAAGTGAAAAGCTAAAAGAAGAAATGAAAAATAATACAGATTGTTCCAAAGAAGTCATGAAGATTGCAAACCACAATGAGCAATACTCAAGGAAAAATAACATAAAAATGTTCAACTTGCCTGAATCACAAAATGAAAATGTCAGAGCAAAGTTTGCAGAGATGGTGAAGAATGTAACAGGTCATGACGTAGATGTGAGAGATATTCTCGCAATACATCGGATCCCTGGGAAGAATGGTGCCCCTAAACCATTAATTGTGAAATTTTGGAATGCAGAATCCAAAGTTAACACCGCCAAGAGGAAAAGGGATTTCAAGAACAAATGTAATGTAAGAATAGTGGAAGATGTTACTAGACAAAATATGGGTCTCATAAATAGACTAACTACCCATCCAAAAATTTAATCTGCCTGGTACTTTAATTGCAGTGTGTATGCAAAATCAAAAGCGGGAAAAAGGTACAAATTTGACCTTTTTGACGACATCAGTGACACACTCAATCGCAATTTATCGGCAAAATAATTTTTTTTCCATATTGATTCTGGATACATTTGGAGGTACAGAACTTTGTTCCAAAATGGATATGCATAGTTTTAATTTTTAATTATATATATTTAAATTAGAAAAGTGATTTTTGGAAAAGGACGAAGCCTGTAAATGGTAAGAATGTTCTTATAATCTTGTATCTAAAATTTTGAAATATGCATATTGTATTTCAATCTTGAATCAATGGACAAAAAGTGTTATTTTTCAGTTACACTGTATTGATGTTTACATTTACTAATTATACCAACACTCCAGCGTAGAACAGAGTTCATGTATTACTATATTGGGCAACATTATATATGTACCCAATGGTGCATGACACTGTACTACACTTATCGATTTTTTAAGCATTATGTGGTTAAGCAGCAGAGAGGGTGAACAGACCACGATTTCAAGCAAAAATAAGGCTTCCAGATCACGTTTTCGAACAAAATATGGCCTATAGATAACGTTTTCGAACAAAATATCAGGTTTCCAACAAATCTCATTTAACCCCAAAAAAAGTCTCCATTTTTGCAAAAACGGAGATTTTACGATTTTTTAATCAATTTTGCTCGCAACGATGTCGTCATCCACCCTCTCTGCTGCTAAAGTTTTCAGTTCTGGGTTAATAATTCTTTTACGATTTTAACCGAATATTTGATCAAGTCCGATACGATATCGTGTCCGAGGATCATGTAGATTTATTGTTGCGAATCCGTGCGGAGTCGACTGAGCATGACTAAAGAAATCTCGAAATTGATTGAAGTCCATATCAGAACACCATGTCTGCCAAATATTTCTAAGAGTATGAGTATCAACTCCGTTGAATACAGACAATAAATTGCAGTTATCTCTGATCACTTTTGGAACCTGAGTGTAGCGTTGAGTGACATATATCACGTCAGTGTTTTTGTGACGCCCACGGGAAAATATTCTAGCAGGATTCTTTTGTTTATCCAACATTATATCGTCGTATACGACTAAATTGTTAATATCTCCATCAATATCATCAATGCTCGGTGCTTCATCGATATCGGTTATAAAATCAATGGCGTTCTCACCCTTAATTTCTGATGCATTCTCGTTAAAATCTTATAGCACTTCATAACATCTTTGATCATCTACGCTTGGGGCAATTAAATACAACTTATCCCACTTCATCCATCTCATTATTAAATTGAGTAACAATTGCGTTTTACCGGATCCAGATGGCCCGATTATAATCATCCGGATAGAGTTTGGTAGCGCTGCATGATGCTTAATTGGTTCTCTTGTTTTAGTCGCTGAAAAATCAATTATATCCATATTTCTATACATAAATTATGGATCTATATTGTGTGAAGTGTAAAACGCGTACTGGCACAGATGACTTGACGACGATTACAACTAAAAATAACCGATCAGCGCTTTCTGGTAAATGCGTGCAATGTGGTACAAAGAAATTTAGATTTGTTTCTAAACCCAAGGAACCTTTAAAAAAAATGAGGAGGTGATATCGCAGCCAAATTAGCAAAACTCCCTGGAACCCCATGGGCAAAGTACCCCGGAGAAAAGCACCTTCCAGGATATAGCTACTGTGGACCGGGAACCAGACTTGATATCAGACTCAATAATCAAAATCAACCCAACCCCGGTGAAGAACCAATAAACGCCATTGATAAGGCTTGTCACCTTCATGATGTTGCTTATAAAAGCAGCAATCTGCAAAACAGGCATCTAGCAGATGTGAAATTAATTCATGCGTTAAATGCTATTCCTGATAAATCCTTCAAAGAAAAATTGGCTTCGTGGTTGATAAAATCGGCTATGAAAAGTAAATTGATGTTAGGTGCCGGTAATTAATAATATGGAATCAATTTATTATTCCCCAAGAGGATACTGGAGGGGTAACGCTGCAATCAATAAACTCGCTAGCGCTGCAAAAGTGAAAAAAACTACTGCGGCTAATTGGTTATCCAAACAGGCACTATGGCAAATTTATCTACCACCGCCTAAACAAATTCAATTCTCGCATTTTGATGTGACCGCTCCTACTGAAGTTCATCAGGCTGATATATTATTTCTGCCACATGATCGTGGTTACAAATATGCGTTAACCGTAGTTGATGTTGCGAGTCGATACAAAGAAGCAGAACCGCTGAAAACAAAATCGGCCACTGAAGTCGCTTCTGCATTTGAAAGGATTTATCGACGAGGTCCTCTGCACTGGCCAAATCTATTGCAGGTTGATCCTGGCAAGGAATTTCAGGGTGCAGTGTTATCTACAATGAAACATCATAATGTCACCATACGACGAGGGCATACTGCGCTACATCGCGATCAGGCCATTGTAGAACGATTTAATCGGACGATTGCTGAGCGGTTATTTTGATATCAATACGCTAAAGAAATCATCCAAGAAAAAAGATCCCGTGAATGGGTTAAAAGATTACCATCTGTGATTACTGCACTGAATAACGAGATTACTAGAACAATCAACATGAAAGCTATCAACGCGATTAAAAAGAAGTCTATACCTGTACAACCACAAAAAGATTTCCCTAGAAACGCTAGCGTTCCCCAACCAATTCTTGGTAGTAGTGTCATTGTGAGGTACTTATACGAACCAGGAGAGCTTGAAGGGGGTAGAAAAAGGGCTACTGATCCTATTTGGAGCGTCACTACGCATAAGATATCTAGTATAACACGATCAACTGGTAGACCTCCAGTCTATAAACTGGATTCAACTGCCCCTCAGCGGGGTTTTACTCGACAACAACTACAAGTGATTCCCGAGGATACTCAATTGCCACCGCATGGTCTTAACTAGCACCGTTGCGTCTATTGCACTCAAGACAAGTCAACATCACATTATTTCTGACATGACCGAGATTGTTATTTTTTCTGTCTACGGTGAATTGGCGAGGATCCTTATCCGAATACTGCCAACGCATTATACAATTGCAACTCGCGCAGTGATTATTCTGTTGTTTCTTCAAAGTGATTATTAGTTCAGCATCAATATCAAATTCTCGTTGTTTTTTTTTCCTGTTGTTTGTAACCGGAGAGTTTTTTATTAATGATGCTAACATCAATATCACTTATTGTTGTGTCATTATCATCGCCTGACTCTGTCAGGACAATTCTTCGAAGTTGATTTATGTTTCGTACTCTGGATACTGCGAGATAGACTAAATTCGACCATTCGATGTGATTATCCACCATCCAAACAATTGTATTCGATATAGTCAATCCCTGTGAAGAGTGTATTGTTGCTGCGTATCCTAGCGTCCATGGGGATTTATTAGCACGCAATGCATCTTCAACAACATTGATATCAACCAGCACAATATCATTTAATACCAGAATTTGTTTTTCATTCTGTCCTGGAATATCAACTTCAATATTCTGTTTTCGTGTATCCGATGGCCTATAACAAAGGGGTGCTGGAAGCGTTGCAAATTTTTCTTTATGCAATTCAAATAACTTCATCTGAAGTGTATCCCTGACTATTTTTCTACTTGCAATGATCAAATCGTTTGGTCTCCACGCTTCCCAGAAATCATTCATTGGGGTTTCTGAAATCACTTCACGCGCTATTTCGCATTGGATTCTATCCGGTTGTAATCTAATTAGCGCTTTGAACTCGCGTAATCGTTCATCAAGTGATCTATAATCAGTGGTGATTTCTTCATAGTAGTCTACAAAACCTTTTAGCCATTCATGTGGAGATGCACCGACAAATGGTGGTGGTTGGCCTTGATCCCCGCACATGACGACTTTTGTGTTTTTGGTTAACAACCACTCAAGAAATGTTTTTAATACATCTAATGACACTGTGCATATTTGATCCCAAATGATGATTTTAGGAATGAATTTATCACCCATACGCTCAGGAGTCCATTTGTCACCCTTCCATCAAAAGAAGCTGTGATAAGTGCAAGCATTTACCCCTCGTTGTATCATCTCTCTGGCGAGTCTGTGAGTCGGTGTTAGCACAATCATGTTTGTGAAATCCGTAGGATTTTTCCCACGGAATAATTCAATTGCACGAGTTGTCTTTCCTGACCCACCACAGCCGTTTAAATAAACTGTCTTGTATCTACAGATTGGATCAGATACCGGTGGTGCATTAGAAAGTTCTGATTGAATTTCAATACGGTTACAACAAATATATTTATCATCCATGGCAACGTCTGCGGATTCACAATACTCATGTAGCATCTCCTTTTTAAATCGCCAACGCCCCCAATTTTCTTCGGGATCTGTGAATGCCGCTACAGCTGATTTGTACTTATTGTGTATATACATCGAATCAGTGGCTACTCTAACCGCGGTATTAGGAAATCTATTTATCATCGAAAATAGATTAATAGAAGCATAGGCTAGCATTGAACTTCTCAAATGTGTGTACTGGGAATTATATCCATCACAGTAGGTAACAACCGTACCTAATTTCTCACCATTGGATAGAAAAGCATCCTTACGGGATACAAGTTTTCCCTGTTTCATTAAATCCGCTACAATAAAATCGTATTCAGCGACATCTATGATCAACCGCGAAGAGTATTTTGCGTTGTCGTATCGTCCACCCTGGGTAAATTTACCGATTATTCTTCTTCCGAGATCTTTTGCTTGTTCTTTTTTAATTTCAAATAACTTCTTAGACCAATTTATGATTTCTTCTTCACTGAAATCTGGAAACTGTTTTCGTAGTTCGTTGATTATTCTATCTAGATCGGGTTGTGGTAGCCAAACTTCTTTCTGAGCTCGATAGCATATAATAGCCTCGGAAACAATCAACGATATTAGCATACCACAATCAATCATATATCTCAATAGCACTATTGGCATCCAGTGTTTTTCAGATAGGTGTCTACCGAGCCAAACATAACTACACGGATGTAACCCTGTAGCTAATTCAAATGATATCACACGAGCGAATCCGGTTAAATCAAAATCAGGCAATGGTCCATTAATCGCAACACGAGTCATTTCATGCGTGGGGTGTCCAAATCGTTTGAAGTACTCAGCGCATTCCCCATACCCGAGAAAACTTCCTGGATAACACGCGGATATATCAATTGAAATCATACCATCACGTGAGTATTTCGTATTCCACAGTCCTCCATGACCGAATTCGACGCAACTCAATTTAACATCCTCGAGAAAATCATTTCGTGTTGGACGCCATGAGTTTTTTTCTCTTGCGAAGTGAGCTACCACTGATGGAATAGTAAAACTATCCGTGAGTAGTTTTTCATGGGAATTCTGCGGTGAAAAATCACTAGCGATTTTTCTCATTCTGTTATCTAATTCTTCAATGCGATATAATTCACCATTTGGTTTTACAAATTGATCGAATTCTTCATCACTTCTAAGTAACCACACTGACACAGGATCATCCTTACACAACGCATGAATAGCATCGAATAATTTCTCTTCATAGAAAACATCCCCGACGAACTCCTTAGGGATATATTTCACGGTTCGTTCTCGTGGAAATATTGTTACCGCAGGTGTCCACGCGTGTTTGTTATGATCAATAATCTGTATTGGGGCTCCTCGCGATTGATATTTCGGTTCGTATAATACTTCTCCGGTTATTGTTGTTACTGATATTGGGAATTTTAATGATGCTTCTAATTTAGCTATATCAGAAATCTTTGCACCATGCTGTTTCACTGTCAGTTCCCACTCGGTTATTTTCCTACGTCGCAGATCAGTTAGTTTATTTCCTCGGGATGCATTTGTGAAGTGTTCTATTATTCGTTCTGCTACACAATTAAGCCCTGACGAATATTTCATAGGAGCTAGTTTTGCGATATCGGGTTTATCATTTAACGGATATATCCCATAAACCATTGCTGTTACGGGATAAGATCTTTCGTAGTATGGTTTGTCAATGCCGGTTAGAATCCCTGGTTTGGAATCTCTACTCACAATGACAGCTTTTTTATTCTTGAGGATTGGTTCAAATTTATCCTTAATAATCCATTTGCCATCGACTTCGATAATGAATTTGATTCGGAAAAAATGTCTTTTTCCCAACACGTGAAATTATCACTGCTGCTTTTTCATCATTCATGGTAGCATCAACAACACCATCAATTCGAAATGTTGACCAACAATAAGATGCTCCATCACGCTTAAATTCATTAAAACAGTCTCTGATTTTACTAATCATGGCTTTATCAAGAATTGTATTCTTTGGTGTATTAGAAGCTATATCGAGATTGAATTGAGCATCTTTCCAGGGGTAATCTCTCTTGGACGTTTTTTTTGGTTTATCGAGATTAAATCTAGGATTGATTTTCAATAATCTCTTAAACTCTTTCATGTTTCCGTCTATTGGACGTTTTTTGGGTTTATCGAGATTAAATCTAGGATTGATTTTCAATAATCTCTTGTTACGTCTTTTTGGTTTATCGAGATTAAATTTAGGATTGATTTTCAATAATCTCTTAAACTCTTTCATGTTTCCGTCTCTTGAACGTTTGTTACGTCTTTTTGGTTTATCGAGATTAAATTTAGGATTGATTTTCAATAATCTCTTAAACTCTTTCATATTTCCGTCTATTGGACGTTTTTTTGGTTTATCGAGATTAAATCTAGGACTAATTTTTAATAATCTCTTAAACTCCTTCATGTTTCCGTCTCTTGGACGTTTTTGGGTCTATCGATATTAAATTTAGGATTGATTTTTAATAATCTCTTAAACTCCTTATCAGCATTGAATTCAGCATTTTTCGAAGTCAATCTCTTGAACTCCTTCATGCTATACTAAAAACAAGTGTCTAAATGAAAGATTTATGTATAATGAATCACTGCAATGGATCAGTCAATGAATTAGACAAATAGTATAGTATACTAATGAACCAGGAATTCAGACCACACCCAGTGAGTACAAATTATGAAGCATCCAGTGATGGTGTTGTAAGACACTGTAGACTGAAGAACCCAGTTGGGTGGGATAATGGTATGGGGTATTTGTTCTTTACTGTTGGAAAGAAGAAATATTACAATCATCGTTTCGTATTTGAATGTTTCAATGGATTGATCAAAAATGGTTTTGTTATCGATCACAAGGATTCTAATCCAAGGAACAATTCTTTATCAAATCTGCAAGCTATCACACAAAGTGAGAATTTGAAAAGAGGAGAGACTGGCATTTGCTCAAAAAAAGCGAGACCAGTAAAATCTTTGAATACAACAACTAACGAAGAAAAAATATTTAAATCAATATATGAAGCCGGCAAGTATTTCAATATTTGTAGAGCCTCAGTACGATTCGTTGCAGAGGGGGTTTGTCGATCGGCTATTTCAAAAAAGACGGGACAAAAAATTCAATTTAGTTATGTCTAATGCGTCATATTTTTCATTTAGAAATATATAATTGTTATAGAATAATGAATTCTGAAAACATGAATAGCATCATATCCGAGATTTCAAAATTGAAAAGTTGGGATATTGAACTATCAGATGGGTTAAATCCTGATCAAATCATGTCTGATTTTCAGGATATTGAATACGGAGTTAACAACAATAAATACATGCTACCAAAGAAGTATGCGCTCATCAAAAGAATTCAGAATTCTATTAAGGACTCTCTCGCATTTTCAAGTGACGTAAGTGTGTTCGCTCCGTTGTATACCATCGTAGAACGAATACGAAAAGAATTGGGGTACGAATACAAATTGAAAAAGGAGGTTAATTCTAAAGTTAGAAACCTACGGGCGTTAATTCAAGAAAATGAACAATTTTGATTGACCATTTATCATTATTTGATTGACCAACCATTTATCATTATTTGATTGCCCGACCATTAATCATTTTTTTTTTTAGCCGACCCTCAAGGGATGTCAAAAATCGATGGTGTTAGGTCGGGATTGAAAAATTGTTTTACAATTGAAAAATTGTTTCTGATTTTAAATAATGGTCAATGAAGCATTAACAACCCGATTGGCTCGTGAACGACTGGATGCAATCAGGAGATTTGTACCAATTCGTGACTCTGTACGGAATAAACTACAACAACGACAGAGTCTTCAGACTGATTTTGCTATGGGATCCGAAGAATTGTTTAAACCAGTAACCACAGCAACGAAAGGGATAGAGCGTGCTATACTGGGAGATGTTCCCGAGACGGGAAAATCTGTTATTGGTGAACTCGAAAAAATAGCAGCGAAAACTGAACAAACAAAACAAATGGAATCAAAAGAAATAGTAGATGATTTACGCGTGATATTTAACGAGGCGGGTTTAGCAGCGATTAATAAGACTAATTCAACAGGAATTCCTGAGCTTGTTGTTACGACTTATGAAAACAGGAAAAATATGTTGAAACCAGAATATCATATGTTTGTTAGAAATTTAGATCATTGGGCTGATATATTCTACAAAATCAAAACTGAAAAAACAGGTAGAATTAGGAAGAAGGATAACGCATCATATATTCAATATAGAAATGCGGTGGATATAGTGTATAATCGATACGAAGAGTTTAAACAACAACAAAAACCACGAAAATTGCGAGGAAGGCGACAGCAACCTGCAAAGAAAATATCTTTTTCACCTAAAAAACAACTACCACCTGATGATGATATTCTTGATTATTTACAAAAAGCCGATTTAGACAAAATGGATGTAGCAATGGGTTATAGCGGAAGCGGATTGCAAGATTCCAGTGAGAATCCAAGGATTTCATGTCCTGGTAGTGTTATCAATGATATATCACGATTAGAAGTTCTTGTAGGAGGTTTCCGAGCTGGAAATAACTCACCGGAAATAATTAATGAAGCAGCTGATATCTGTAGACGATTATTTCAGGGTGGTATCATGGATATCAAAACATATCGAGATTTCATTGACGAGTTAGTAGAGGATTATCACAGTGATTAATCACCGGGATTGAATAAAAACGCTAGCGTTTCCAATTGAAAAATCTGATGACGAAGTCAATTGATTAGATAAATAACAATTGAAAACACTAGTGTTTTATAATAATGATCATACACTACAATCATGATAAACCAACCCCCGTCTACGTAGTTAATTCACGGTTTCCAGTTTATAGAGCATACTACGGAGATGGTTTAGGCAATACCATTGCAGGGTTATTTGCGAGAATGGCTCCAAAAGTGATGCCGTTGGCTAAACAACTAGGAATGAAAGCAATTGAAGTTATTCGTGATAAGGGTATTGGTGCTGTTGGAGATCTTGCTGGAAAAGCATTTTCAACTGCGAAGAATAAATTAACATCATTAGTGAGACGAAAAAAGAAACCGTTACCATCTACAGCGTAAATGCCTGCAAGTGTTAGTAGAATTATAAATAACGCAGTAGACGAAAAATTAGCGTCGATGGCTTTAACCCCCGACCAAAGCAATATTGCAAATATGATAGCAGGAAGTGGCTTTAAAAAACTACGACGATGAAAATCGTTTATGATTTCACGATTTAGACTCTGATAAATAGAATAAAATGTTCAAAAAATCACATGATCCGGCGTTTGATATAGACGCCCCAGTTGGCAAGGATGATTCTGTACGCGATTATCAATATTACGCTTATCATGCAATAGACGCAAATAGTCGATCGCGAATTGAACTTCAAGTCCATGATACCAGTAAATATTTTTTGCCTTGTGAAGCGTTTATCGAAGTAGAAGGAAAACTTGTAACAGCTGCTGGAGCATCATATCCAGCTGGTACTCAAGTCGGTTTTGTCAATAATGGTATTATGGCGTTATTTGAGAGTGCAAGATACCTCATTGATGGAAAAGAAATCGAGTCGATAGATCGCGATGTTGATGTGGCTACAACAATAATCGGGTTAGCGAGATATTCTGATGATTATACAAGATCGGCAGGACCTTCTATGATGTTTACAAAGGATGGTAAAAATACCGCTGGAGGAATTCAATTTGTTGTAAGACGACCAAAAAAAGCCAGTGCTGCTAATGATGATGCTGATGTCGAGGCTGTAGTTATAAACAACGACGTTAATTTCAATCTAGGAGCCGCAACACATATTTCAATGTTGCAATGGGCTAGTAAATCATTTTCATGCGCTATTCCACTGCATCACATATTTGGATTCTGTAGAAACGTCAGAAAAGTTATCTACGGGGCGAAGCATACAGTAGCGCTTGTACGAAAGGGTGATGATAATGACGCAATTTGGAGGATTCCAGCAGATGCTGCAAATCCCAATGCTGATGCAGGTAAAGTTATTTTAACAAAAATATCATTGTGGATGCCAATGTTGACTCCAGCAATCACCGCAGAAGAACGATTACTATCATTTATGGACCAAGGAGGAAAGTCGTTGTTGAGTTGGTTAACCGTGAGTACAGATGTGAAGCAATCAAATCTCAACGGGTTATTCACGTGGAATCTAGCATCAAAACAAGGTGTTTCAGCTCCACGTCATATATTTGTAGCGCTACAGGATAACACACGAGTTGGCGATCAACGTTTCAGTCATATGATATTTGATCAGTTAGGTGTGAAAGACGTCTCACTGAGAATAAACGGCCAGCAGGAACCATCCGAAGATGTGCAACTCGATTACACAGAAAATCATATTGCACGAGTTTGTCATCGTCTGTTGTCGTTTATGGCACGTGATCAAAATGTTGATACTGGTTTGCAAATATCACAATACGACTTTAAGAGTTTATACCCGATCTATTACTTTTCGCTGGAACATCTCGATTTAACAAGACAGTCCGTCGTTGATATACACTTTAGAGCTAATGTAACCAAGCCTGATGCTATTGCTAATTATAGAGCGGTTGCTGTCATTCTCAGCGACAAATCAATGCTACTCGAAGGTGTTGGAGGAAAAATGAGAGTGGTAGATGCACCAGTAGAAAATCTTTGATTGATTTTTCATTGAATTAGAATCAATCTATTATGTATAATGTCATATAGTGTTATTAGTGTTACGTTAACTCCCGGTCAATTAAAAAAATTGCAGTCGGAATCAGCTAAAAAATGTGGAACCACAATCACGTTGAAACCTAATCAAATGACTGGTGGTGCAAATAAATTATCGCTGACAACTCGTCAGGTGAAACATTTCAATGATGCACTTGCAGCCAAAAAAGGGGTTCAGATTACTCTCTCTGCGGCTGCTATCAAAAATATGATTAAAACAGGCGGTATATTTCCGTTGTTAGCTGCGATTCCAGCATTGATTGCAGCAGCAGCCCCAGCGGTGGCTAAAGCGGCAGCGTTAGGAGCCGTTGGTACTGCAGCAGGAATGGCACTAAAGAAAGCAACTGGGAAAGGATATAAAAAAAGGGAAAGGGTCTAAGACTACCAGGAACCCCGTATTCGTGGTACAGCGGAAAGGGTCTAAGACTACCAGGAACGATTTATTAATTCAGGAACCTATGGTTCCCAAATCTTCGATGGTTCCTATGTCCAATTTTGATTTAATGGATGCGGCTAAAAAACTAGTGATTAAAAATTTCAGAGGTGTTTTTATGAAAGATCAATTACCACATCAACCAAACAAAACTGAAACAGGTATTATTAATCTCGATAACAGCACCGGACCTGGAACTCACTGGGTTGCATACGCTATTGATCCACGTGGGATTGTTTATTTTGATTCATATGGATTAGCCCCACCAAAAGAGTTTATGCGGTATATAAAAACCCTTCCAATGAAGACTTTGTATTCTACGCTACCAACACAAACGATGATTGACCCACCAATATGCGGCAGCGAAGTATTAAATGTCCTTGACGCTATTTCTAACTCCTTGAGTAACCCAAGCGGAAAACCACCACATGTTGTCGTTAATGAATACACTAGTAATCGCTGGCAACGACGAAGTCGTCAAAAACGATTTTAGAGAGAGAAAGAGTTTTACAATAACATGATTGATATTTGGGGGAGATCTTTGAAACCCAAACCCGATGGCACTGCACCACCTGATTCTGTCAAGGATGTAAAAAAAATAATTGAAGATGAAATCGCTGAGACGTTGAACTTAACAAATGTTGATCCTAATGAAATAGTTATATTTCAAGACAAACAGGGTAAATTGAAATCCAGTGATGTGTCATTGAATGACATTTTGATACGGCAGCGCGACGCCGCTGAAAACTCTATTGCGCTGTATTCCAACGACGGACGACTTAAACCAGGCGCACTTGTGTCTACGATCACCGACGCGATTGCTACCAACGAACGTGAGCTGAATGATCTTATACGAGGTTATAATAATTTTCGCAAAAATGTCATACATAAATTCTTTGGAACACCGCTTGTGGTTGGCATGACTCTCGCTGAAATTAAAAACTATCTATCGCTATTCTTTTTTAACAAGGACGCGGGAAGGATGATGAATGAAAATGAAATCAAGGCAAATTATCTCGAGATTTCTAAACTAATAGAAGATCAAAAACCCACTAACGACGTCATTGTTAGGTTTTTTGGATCCCCACCTGTGGCAGACTCGATTCTCGCTGAAATCAGTGAGTTTATCGGCAAGCACACTCACAATGCCTACATCGCTAATAATTTCTTTGGTATCCCGGCTACATCTACAATAACTCTCAAAGATATTAATATGTTTATGGTGAGACAAACAACACTTAATACCATCGTGGATAGATTTTTGGGGAGAACACCTGGTTCTGAAACCACATCGTTGACAGATCCAACCCTCGCTGAAGTTAAAAAAGCTATTGACGAACAAAAGCTCACAAATGAAATGGTTAATAAGTTCTTTGAGGGCAGTAGCCTCCAAGATATCACGACGAAATTTTCTAACATCGACAACCATATTAAAACCCAAGCACTGATTAGAATCAACGAACTTCTGGTCTCATTCTTTTCTAACAAGGAGGAGAGTGGAAAAACAATAGATCCTACCAAAATCAGGGTAAATTATCTCGATATTTCCGACGATCTTCTTAAACTAAAAGAAAATCAAAAACCAGTCAATGACATTGTTAATAAGTTCTTTGGATTCCCACTTGTGGCAGTCATGACTCTCGCTGAGATTAGCGCGGCTATCAATAGGATAAAAATTCCACATACTGTAAGCGTCAATAACATCGTGTACACGGTTGATAGTGGGACTTTTGATTGGATCCGGGGAAATGAAAATTATCTTCGTGTTGGCAACAGACATTCTGGTGCACCAGGTTGCTACCGACTTACAATAATACATCGCCGTAAATTTGATTTGGAATTCAGCAACACAGGTATCAGCGGTGTTAACACATTGATGTATATACTAGAGAAAATACCAAAAACCTCCACCTGCTATACCAATCCCGCTTACGATTGTTATAAAGAATTCCGACGAGTCTGTGATTAGGGAGTCACTACCCTGGATAATAGAATTTGTATCCGGTGTCCCCTCATCAGATCCTAAAACCAGGTCAATAATAGGATAATTGAAAGGAAAATCCTTCGGATTTCACAATTGAAAACGCTAGCGTTTTTAAAATAACAATGATTTCATCAACTAAATGTCGCTATGATCAGGTCAGAGAATTTCAGAATAGACTCAAAACCCTCACTGAGGAGTATCAAATAAAAATAAAAAAATACCGACGAAGAATCACCGCAATTGATGTTATTATGTACCCGGTGTCAAGCGTTCTCGCTGGCGCCGGAATAATACTTGCATCGGTTACAATGATTGCCCCGGTCGTAGTTCCAATTTGCATTTCTGCGGTGGCTACAATCGGGGGTATATCAACCGGGATAGCAAAAAAGATATCATCATGCAGCCAGAGTAAACTGCAGAATTACTTACTTCAATTTCATATTGCATCAACCGCATACTCGCAATTATCATTGATGATATCGTCGTCACTCGATAATACAATTATATCAGATAGTGAATTCTCAGCGATGGTCAGTATTTTTGATTCCGCGATATCGAAATTAGAGCGACAACATGAATATAATAACAATGACAACACCGATGGAATCAGAAAACACGAACCCAAAAAACAAAATGATCTCAATAATATCAACATTACCAGATTGTGAATTCTCAGTGATGGTCAGTATTTATGATTCCTCGGTGTCAAAATTAGAAATACAACATGAGTATAATAACAATGACGACACCGATGGAATTACTTCAACAAATAGTGGAGAACACGAACCCAGTACAAACAAGCATGATATCAATAACATCAACGAATCCAGAATTCAGTGTGAATTTCCCCTCTCCGGTCCCAGTGAAGGAGATAGCGCTAGCAAAACTACGAATGTATCACAGTTGGCCTAATATCAGATCAAAATCATTTGGTGGTCAACAACCGAATAATTCACTGGTGTTTGCAAATAAGAATAAACCCGACGGAACACCAGACTGGAATGTTGTTTCCATACCAACCGGATCATACCAAATCGAACAAATCAATAATGAATTCGCGCGTAGAATAAAATCGATTACTGGAAAAGAATCAAAAATCGCTATAACAGTTCATGAGCCGACGCTATCATCCGCAATTGAGATAAGCACAGAAGGATACGTCGTAGATATCTATCAGAGTTCTATTAGAACCGTACTAGGATGGCCTGAAAAACCACCGGAAAAATCCACCACCGACTTAACCACGGACGTAGAATCATATCATGAAATCAATCCCAGTTATCGAGATAATTTATCTGATATAAGAAAAGGAAGAATCAGCGATAGATTTATATTTACCAACAAAGACACATTGCAATGGGATTTTATCATTAAAAGAACAGCCGAGTCAACTGTTACTATTTCATTTACGCTAACTGACGTCCGTGGTTATTTTAATGAGATTAAACAATTATATGACACACAACTAGAACAACTACGGAAAACAAGATTGCAAAAACACGTTGAAATAATAAATCAACTTATATCCGACATGGAATATATCTATGAACTAATTATTCAAACAATAATTAATGACAACAGCGACAATAAACAACGATTCCTAACCGATTACAATATCACAGAAGACAATCTGCGTAATTTCAAGTTTCCGAAATACAACGCTGATGAATTAGCAAGAATTGTTAAAACCGATATCAAAGCGCTACAAAAATCAGATTCAACTGTCCTCCTCAAACACAATAATGACCCAGATGGTGGCGGCAGGCATATCGCTCCGTTCAACGTGAATATTTCATCGGTGATTGCTCTTAATTTAGTGTGTGATGTTATCGAAGGAAGCTATCAAATTAATCTCGAACGATCAAATCAAGCTCAGCAAGGATATATTCTTTATTCGTTTGCACCAACAGCTCCTCCAGGATTCCTAATTATTGAAAACCCAATTAATCCTGTCTACATGCGATGCCATAATAATTCATTAACCAGAATTAATTTCAAACTCACCGACCAGTCAAATAATCTGATTGATTTACAAGAAGAGGTGTTAGCGATTAGTCTGTTTGTGAAATCATAAATGATTTTCGTCCTAAGGACTGGATCAAATATTCGGTTAAAATCATTTATTATTTTTTGTTAACCCATAGCAGCAGAGAGGGTGGATGACCACATCGTTGCGAGCAAAATCGTAAAATCTCCGTTTTTGCAAAAATGGAGACTTTTTTTTTGGTTAAATGAGATTTGTTGGAAACCTGATATTTTGTTCGAAAACGTTATCTATAGGCCATATTTTGTTCGAAAACGTGATCTGGAAGCCTTATTTTTGCTTGAAATCGTGGTCTGTTCACCCTCTCTGCTGCTGGTTATGTGTGTGAGAGTGTGTCCCAAGGTGTATGTGAGCATTTTTCATGATAATGGTTTGTGATGCATGTCTATATAAGCCCTGTGAAAGTTTTAGTTAAAACAAGATTTAACAATGGATAATCAAATTAAAATTTTGTCAATGAACGTTAGGGGTCTGCATAGTTCTGATCTCAAAAGAAGAGATATTTTCTGCTGGGTCAAACAAAAGAAAGCATCTATTATATGCTTACAAGAGACAAATAGTACAGTTGAGACTGAGAAGTATTGGGAGGCTGAATAGGGATATAAGTGTGTTTTTAGCCATAAATCTAGCAGTAGTGCTGGTGTTGCTATCCTGTTTAGAAATAATTTTGAATTTCTTATTTTCAGAAACAGATGCGATTGTCAGGGCAGATGTATTCTCTTAGATTTATCAGTTAATGGACAGAGATTTACACTAGTGAATCTATATGGTCATAATGATGATAATGCTGAGTTTTTTAGAAATTTGAAAGAGGATATTATAAATTTTAAAAATTCCTCTGTTATTATTTGTGGTGACTGGAATTTTGTTCAGGACATGGAGCGTGACTCTTATAATATCTTGCATGATAAACACTCCATGGCCCGAGCAGCAGTCCAGGACATCAAGAATCAACTAGATTTACTGGATCCTTGGAGAACAGTCAATCTTGACAGTAGAGTATTTACTTGGCATCAGGCAAACCCAGTGAAACAGAGTAGACTGGACTATTTTTTAATCTCTGAGGACATGTTTTCAAATTGTATGGACGCCTCTATTATTCCTGGCTATAAAACAGATCATTCAGCAATAACACTAAAATTGTCTATATCTGCATCACCGAGAGGTCCTGGATACTGGAAATTCAATTCAAAGCTATTAAAGCAAACTGAATATATTCAATTGGTAAAAAATGTATAACCAACACAGTAGAAGAATATTATTGTGAAGGTGATAAGAAAATCCACTTCAGGTGAAACTAACATGTAATAATCAATTGGTTTTTGAAATCCTTAAAATGATAATAAGATCAGAATCTATTATGTACTCACAAGCTAAAGCAAAACAGGAAAAACAAAATTTCAGGAAATTGGAAGCTGAAATACATACCTTACATGCTTTAGTGAATCAAAATAATAACCCCACTACGATGAAAGAATTGAACAAAAAACAAGCAGATTTAGAAGAAATGAGGAAAAGAGAGGTGGAAGGTATAATGTTAAGATCTAAGGCAAGATGGTATGAATCTGGTTAAAAAAACTAAAAACATTTTCTCAATCTCGAAAAAATAAATTACACAAACAAAACAATAAAAGAGTTAACTAAGGAAGATGGAACAAGGGTAACAGATTCAAAAGAAATATTAAATCAACAGAAAGACTTTTATGACAAATTATACCAAAGTAAAAACAAATGTAATTTTCAAACGCTTAACCATTTTTAAAACCATGATAAAAAAAAGCTCAGATTTTGAAAGAAGTTCATGTGAAGGTAAGTTAACGTTTGAGGAATGTGATTTAGCACTAAAAAATATGAAAAATGAAACTAGCCCTGGTTTTGATGATTTACGGTAGAATTCTACAAATTCTTTTGGAAAGACCAAGGCGGTTTTCTCTTTAGGTCTCTAAATACTGGATACGATATGCAACATTTTTCAGAATTTCAGTCTCAGGGGATCATAACGTGCATTCCAAAAGAAGATAAAGACAGGAAATTTATAAAAAATTGGAGACCAATCTCACTACTTAATGTAGATTACGAGATTGCTTCAGCGTCAATTGCTAATAGGGTCAAAAAAGTACTCCCGTTTATTATCAGTGACACCCAAAAGGGTTTTATGAAAGAGAGATTCATTGGTGAAAATACAAGACTTTTGTATGGCCTGATGCAATACCTTGAGGAAAAAAATGATTTTGGTCTTCTCCTATTGTTAGACTTTGAAAAAGCTTTTGACTCAGTTGAATGGGACTTTCTGGAAACTGCTCTGAAGTCTTTTAACTTTGGAGAATCAATTTGTCACTGGTTCAGGCTATTTTGCAATAAATCAAAAAGTTGTGTTATTAATAATGGACATTTATCCCCATTCTTTAATTTGGAGAGAGGTTGTCGCCAGGGCGACCCTTTATCACCCTACTTTTTATAATAGGAATTGAACTTCTTGCAATAGAACTAAAGAAAAACACAGATGTTACAGGCATATTTTACAATGAAATGGAGTTCAAATTAGGGCAGTACGCTGATGATGCTTTTCTATTATTAGATGGTTCTCATTTGTCCTTGAGGACAACCATGCAGATTTTAAATGATTTTGCTTTGGTGTCAGGTCTGCACTGCAATGTTTTGAAATCGAAAGCAATTTGGATTGGAAACAAAAAATATTCTAATGAAAAAATATGTCCAAAATTGATATTAACTGGTCAATGTCCAATTTTAGATTGCTGGGAGTATATTTCTCTCTGAACTTGGAGGATATGGTAGAGCTTAATTATTCGATGAAGTTAAAGGAAGTTAAGAAACTGCTTGGCTGGTGGAGTAGAAGAAATTTATCCCTTATTGGAAAAATTACTTTTGATAAAATCCTTGCTTTTGCCTAAATTCATTCATCTTTTTGCAGCTTTGCCAAATCCTCCACCCCATATAGAAAAGGAACTGAATACATTATTTTTCCAGTTTATTTGGGACAGTAAAACTGAGAGAGTTAAAAGAGACACACTTATAGCTTCTTTTGAGGAAGGGGGATTAAATATGATTCACATGCATTCATTTGTGTGTTATATAAAACTTTCCTGGATTAGGCGCCTCTTAATAAACGAAGATGGCTTATGGCAAAAACTGGTTTCTGAACAAATATTTGGAAAATTTGGAGGTATGCTGGTACTTTCATTAGGAAAAACTAAATTAAAAGTAATTTCTAAATTAATTAAAAATATTTTTTGGCGTGATGTTATTTATGCGTTATCTCAATGGAAAAATGAACCATCTACTGTCAATGAATACTTGTCTCAAGATATTCCTAATTTAGTGACTGTAGATGCACAAGGGTCTCTATTAAGTTTTGATGAAATAAAACAAAAAACAAAAACAAATAATTTCATACAGTACTTTGCTCTTATTTCAAAGATCTCAGTGATGTGGAAAAAGAAAATTATAACTTTCTTTGAAAGTGGAAATAGTTTTCTTGTAGCTTTGGACAAAAACTTCTCTCCTTAGGGTAAGAGCAAAGAATAAATTTATCTATAAAGACCTGATAAGAACCGAAATAATAAAGCCAAATGGTAAACATGAAACTTGGTCCAGACAGCTAGAGTGTGCGATTGGTACAAATGAATGGACCAACTCTTTTGTTTCGGCTAGATTTTGTACAAAAGACACAAAAATGATTAGCTTTAACTTTAGATTTCTCCACAGAAATATTGCCACAAACCAGTTTCTGAAAAAGATTAATTTAAGTGATAATGATAAATGTACCTTTTGTAATGAGGGAATAGAAGAAATTGAGCACTTATTTTATGACTGTTTAGTTACTGAAAACTTTTGGAAACTGTTGGTAGAATGGATCCAAACTTATGACCCAAATTTTAGAATTACACAAAAAGATGTCTTTATAGGAAATAACAACTTTGATGATCTGATTAACTTCCTAATTTTGCTTGCAAAATATGTTATATACAGATCACGTTGTGCATCAAAAAGCCCAAATCTTGCCTATTATAAATATTGTGTTTTATCATATAAAACGCTGGAAAAATATGTCGCCAAAGTGAATAACAGAAGTGACTAGTTTAAAAGAAAGTGGACCCTATTATTAACTTTTGGTACATGAATTATTATTATTATTATTATTATTATTATTATTATTATTATTATTATTACTTTTATTATTATTTTTTTTAAAATGCAATTTAAAACATCTTGGGGTTTGTATGCGAGTATGACTTTTTTTACAATAATTGTGATTGTAAGTAAGTGTCTGTGTGTGTGTATGTGTGTGCGTGTTGTGTAGGGAACACATGTAGAGATCAGGACACAAAAGAATTTAAGATCATGCCCCATACGCCAGGTCAGGTGGTGATGTAGGGGAATATGTAAAATTATGATACCTTGTGTTCAATGAAAAAAAAAAATATATATATATATATATATATATATATATATATATATATATATATATATATATATATATATATATATATATATATATATATATATATATATATATATATATGTATGTATATGTATATGTATATGTATATATATATGTATGCATATGTATATATATATGTATATATATATATATATATATATATATGTATATGTATATGTATATGTATATGTATGTATATATATATATATATATATATATATATATATATATATATATATATATATATATATATATATATATATATATATATATATATATATATATATATATAATACTGAACATTGTTAATCAAATGATCAGATAGTACAAATGAAAGACCAAACGTGAACAAACACCTTATTGCAGGGCAATGGACATAATCCACATTATTGCTTGTTGTATCTTCTGCACTGTCAATCGCATATAATAAAGTGTATCTGTCCATTGTTTGTTGTGTTACCTGCACCTAGCAATAGTAATAATGGAAGTGGAAACTGCAATTTTGGGTTGTCAGAATGATAGATTTTTTTTGTTGTACAGTGTTATTTCTCTACGCTCGGCAGTCAAACTAATAATACTGGCGAATCCCATAAGTAATAGGATGTAAAAGCAACAATGAGTCTTCGATTGATATACTTTTCGACAAATAGCTAGCTACTCTTTAAATTTGGAGGAGATATATAGTCTGGTTATGCATCAGAAGGCAAAGCAGAAGGTAGGTTAGAAGCAGGCCGTCGAAGAGTAATTAGGCCCGACATACATTAAAAGCTTTCCAACAATAAGCCAATTAGCTTGTTCAATTTATCTAGTGGTTAACAAAAGTTTTGCTTTTGCTGACCACTTGAACATTGCTGAGGGAATCGGCGGACTACCTAATAATCTTTCCTAATATCGATTGAACTGTTAGGTATTTATTACAACCATTGCACGGGCTACCTGAATGGAACTCTCTGAACCCAACGTAACAGTTTGAAAACCTCTAATCTCGTCGATACTATTTGTGTGTGTGTGTGTGTGTGTGTGTGTGTGTGTGTGTGTGTGTGTGTGTGTGTGTGTGAATGGGGACAATTTTGTGACAATGAGACTTTGTTATTAACAAGCTAGTTCGCCTTTTGGCGACATTGGAACATGGGGTGGAACTTTAAGGCGACAAGGGAAATTTAGCATATGGACTGTACGGCGACAAGCTATTGGGACTGTCTAACGACAAAGGAAATCGGAGTCTTCTCTTCTTTTCCTTCACTAACTTCTCATCTTCTCCATCACATTTGTCTTTTCTTCTTCTTTCTTCCATCTTCCGGCTTCTTCTCCTCCTTTTCCTCTTCCACCTCTTTATTCTTCTTTTCATTTTCTTCTTTTTCAAGCTTAACATTCCATCTTAAAATTTGCTTATTTTCCCTTAGATCCACATTTTTTTTGTTTTCCTCTTTAAAAAGCTTTCTGAATATTTCGTTCCCTCTCCTTAAATTATTAATTTCCATTTTCAATCGGTGTGGACTATAAGATGTTTGTTTTTATGGTTTAACGCCATTTTTCAGCACAATATATGCTATACATGGCGGCGAGTATTAATGGTGGAGGAAGAACTCGGAAAAACCCCTGGAAAGAACCACCGACCCAGCTACTGGCAAGCTTTTTCACATAACTACATTTGCCTAATCTTAGACTGGAACACAAGCAGACAGAGGTGAGATGGCAGTGGTCCGTAACGGACAAGGGCTATAAGACCCATACCCATTTCTCACAAGCATCTCTTCCACCACCCCTATGGTATCCATCACATCTTGTAGCGTCTGCATTTTTTTACAATATTTCTTGGAATCTTCGTTATTCAATGTTGAATAGTGCGAATTGATTGATTATTTAAATTAACGTCTCGTGCGCCCATTTGGCATGCGCGACGAGTTTGTGCCTGCACAGCAGGCTACTTAATTAATAATGGAGAAAAGAAAGAAGAACATCATTCCCCACGCATTTAGGCACAATGCTCCACGGTACATATGATGGCGAAAATAGTACCACGCATGCCAATCACATTAGTCTGTATCTACAGTAAGCCGGTTTTATTTCTCGTGAGGAGTGGTATTAGAACCTCATTCCCCACGTATTTCGGCGTGCATTGTACGCTGTTAAATTAAGATGTCTTTACGTGGCAATCCATGAAGGTGGGTTGGTTGGAGCCATTCAACAGGAGGGCGCTCGTAGATTCCAGTTTCGAAACCTAAACATTGTTGTCTTGCCCAATTTGGAAATTCTAAACTCTGTACTATTTTTGTTTTTATTAGAACAGACGGAGATACCTTTGATGACATCTATAACTGATTTGTTTAATCTCATTCTAGATTTAGATCTACCACATTGTATTGCCACATTGTGCGGGCGGCCCTGAACGTCCTGGGCCTAAGACCACCTTATAGGTTATTATATTTGGGGGTCTTTCGTATTCCTTAATGTTTTCTTTGCAACTTTGTGCGGCTGGACCTGGTGGTTTTGGGTGTTTTGATCACCTTATTTGTTATTAAATTGGGGTCTTACTTTGTTCATAGTTTGTACTACCACCTTATGCGGCTGAGCCTGATGGTCTTGTGTGTTTAAACCACTTTATAGTATTAATTTTAATGGTCTAATTTGTACTTAAAACTGCTGGCATTGTTTTTCCTACATGTTAGTGTTATATAGCTGTGATCTCGGGTCAGAATATTTTCTTAGGAAGGAGGTCATTACTAGTATATATATATATATATATATATATATATATATATATATATATATATATATATATATATATATATAGATATATATATATAGATATATATATATATTTATATATAGATATATATATATATTTATATATATATATATATATATATATATTTATATATATATATATATATATATATATATATATAGAGAGAGAGAGAGAGAGAGAGAGAGAGAGAGAGAGAGAGAGAGAGAGAGAGAGAGAGAGAGAGATTCTTGTTTTCAACTGGTAATTTGTTTCTGGTATTTTGCGTAATTTGGAATGCCCGCTTGCATTACTGTCATTGCTAGATCTGGCTGGTTTCACACGATCGCAGTATGGAGGCAGGTCCATCTATATCAGTCTCTATGGGGTCCGCCGAATGTACACATACATTACCAATCCTAAGCGGTTGATCTACTGCTTTTTCAATAATTCTTGATATGTTTTGTCTGCGCCTCTCACAAGTCGCCAGAATCACATTTAAGCGCCACCCCACCCCCATTTAATTTGTTTAAAATACATTTCTAAATATTGTTTTAGTTTATACTAGTGGTTTTGATATATTATATTTTGAGTTTTTCTGTTTTCCACTGGTATTAAAATTTGTTTTAATTAGCTTTTTCTTTATATTTAATTTAAATATTTTGGAATCGCCCAGCCCGTTATTTCTGACACTGTTGGATCGGGTTGGTTTTCAACGATCGCAGTATGGTATAGGTATTAGGACAAAACATTTAGTAAAAGTAATCAGATTGACAAATTTCTCTCTTAATTGTATTAAAAACAATTTTTCATTTTCTACTAAAACATATTAAGATTGATTTCATTTAATTCTATATATCACAACTATATACTATTATAATAAAGATTTGACCCTCGTGAGCTAAGGCAAAACTATCTAGCACCGGTGCGGTTTATCAAGTTAGTTGCTTCTAACAGGATTGTGACTCTAAAACAAATCATCGAACACGAACAACTACTTTCTTGTTTGTTTATGTGATTCGGTAAAATAAACTGACATGCCTACTAGACATTTTGCAACTACATGTGTTGGCTATCTGTATAATCGTAGGAGATATAACCAAAGAGTCGCAGTACATTAACTGATTATCCGTTTCAAAACGTTGATACCAGCAGTAAAAAATTAAGCAATAAGTAGATATTATACAACCATATGGAAGTCGCAGAAGGATTTATCTACGATCTTTGGGTCAGCAAAAGTATACTTGCTATATTCTAGAGGTTATGAATAAATAAATGCAGTACATAACCTTATTTTCTGTTGCAATTTGTTGATACCAGCAGTACAAATTAAGCACTATGTAGAATTTATAAACCATGGGGTAATTGCAAAACGAATTATCCTGGACCTCGGGCTTGGTAAAAGTACCCTCGGTATGTTTTGGAGTATACAGACAAATAAATATTAGAGATACTTCGCGATTAATTAAAAAGACTTATGTAGCTAATTGACTGACTAATAAGTACTTAGTCACCATCGCTAGCCTGTGGGATACGATGAAACCTCACTTTGAGATTCTGACAAAACAAAACAACTTGACCTGTATAAAGAGCAGTGATATTAAAACCAACCAGCCGTTTTGTCGTAAATCAAAGGAGACTTGTATCATTACAGGTAAGATACTGTCTGCGTACAATTTTATATACACTAAAGGAATTTTTAGTGTAAAGATGTTAATCTAACATTGGATTATTTTAATATTTCTTTACTATTCTTTAAAACAATGTATTGGACAGTTTAATTGTTGTAGAACTTTTATTTAACTGTACTTATATTCTTGATTATAGTAAATTACGACATTCGCTACTAACTTCATAGTCAGTAATAGTTAATTCAGAAATAAAATAATCTTTAAATGATGGAGTTTAATATGTTGGCATTCTAGATTTAATTCTGTAAAATATATTTCTATTAAATGATTGCAGTATTAGTCTGAAATATTGGATTACAGATATAAGAGAAACATATAAAACTAGGATATTCCATCACTTACCAACATCATATATTTGTATTATTTCTGTAATATGTCTGGTAGTTGCAAGGGATGTCGGAGTCGGCAGCGAATACGAAGCAAGCAACATGGAGATATTGACCAAGCTAGCGATGGATATAATACCTCAACCAGCCCTGCAAGCGCTTTTTGGCCTCGGGGTAGATAAGGCTTCAAATTGGAGCCTTAGGGCAGGAGGGAAAAGATGTACCTTACTGCTCATATGGGATAAAGAGGATGGGTCGAAAAACATTGGAGGGAAGCCCAAGTACAGGGGAAATAAAGGACAGCAATGGCGGGAAACCGAACCAGGCACACCCACCCCTCCACCTGCAGCTCAAGAAGGCACGTGCACCAAAGGGTCTCAACAAGATACCACTGTACAGGCGGGCACTAAAATTCTTCAAGAGCAGATAGAAATTCTATCACAGCAGCTGCAGTTATTATTAGAACCAGTACCAGAGAAAGTGGAGGTGGCCACGTCACCACTGGTCTACCCGGAACCGATACCTGTAGCATCACCATCACCACCACCACCACCACCACCCCCTGCAAGAAAAGGTAAAGGAAGGGGAAAAAACCTGGGGTGTTTACATCTACACCTACCACCACCCCACAAACGTCGGGTTTAGCAGTGGACCTGAATAAAGAATTTGAGGAAGCCGCTACTACCACCACTATCATCACTCCAACTGAAAAATGGGAGGTGCCAGTTAAAACTACAAGAATGCCAGCAAAAGACAAAGAAACCTTGATGACGAACTTATGCAGGGATCTAGGATTGGAACAACTCTTCGAAGATAAGAGAAAAGCCACATCATTCGTCTCATCAGTGACATACATTGGCTTTCGAAAGCTGCAAACTTCGCCACCAAGAGCCAACCAATGGCAATTCGCCTGTGCTATTTTAACTAGGCACTACTATGAAGCCTTTACTGAGCGACCATTTTATCACTTGGTAGATGCAGCAGAATACATCGCCTCCTGTCATGGAATTTATTTCCCAAAAGCTGTAAGACGGGAAGAGAGGATTGCTGCCCAGCTGGTGAAAATTGAGGAAAAGCGGGGTACTTTTATTCAATAAAAGCACAAGTCCTTCTAAGGACTCTTTCAACACTGCCTTAATAGGGTACTCATTTGGTTACGAGATACCCTCCTTGACTAACTATCTGTGGCCCTAAAAAGACTAATTTGACCTTATTGGTGCCTCCTACAGTAAAACTTTAAACCAAAATTACCTACCATTGACAACACTAATATGTGTCACTTAGACACTCTTATCTCAAAATTTGTTAGGGACTTACTTTATGTACGCTTATGTACTAGAATTTTTTCGAATGATAGGATAATAAATAACAATTCTTCAACTCTAATATTTGAATAATTGCACAGGTGGCTAACACATTATCGGAAGTTAGGTTTGTCCATTAGTAAAACTGGACTAAATTTGAAATAAGTATGGCTCCTTCGTTTCAGGTGTATGCTGCGTTCGTGGCCTTGCTGTCTGTCTCCTTGCGTGCTCTGCTGTATGCTGCTGTGTCGCCCGCGCCTCCTGGACCTGGACCTCTCCCGCCTTTTCCGCTTCCAACTTGACTAAATTACTAGCGAAATGAGGAAACATTTCCCCTCGCTACCACTACAGCTTTCCGATTGGTTGATAGGGGTGGGTGTATGTAGGTACTATTCCTACCCACCCAATATAGGCCTTCATTTCCCCTGATAGTTACTTTTTAGTAATTCAGGGGAACGCCTTAATTAATAGTGCAATTAAGCACTCTTAAGGGAGGGAGTAATGACCCCTCCCCATTAAATGGCTACCGATATGGTAGCTATAAAAGTTGCCCATATGTCTCTAGAAGACGGTGGCAACTATAAAACAATCACAGTCGTCGTCGTAAGGGATGTCGGACCGAATGGAAGGAAGGCGCCTTGCATCCGGCATCGTCTGTGTTTGCTCCCAATTTTCTGAATAGTAAATGGTGTCATCTCGTCGCATGCATACTTTGGAAAATCATTATTTGTGCTGTTTGTAGAACAGAGGTCTATTCTATTTTATTTTTTCAGATAATATTTAAGGGGGTCTTACATTATTTTTAGATTTTTCCGCCTTGTGTGGGGACCTGATGGCTGGTCTTTAGCCACTTTATAACTCTACATTTTGAGGTTTTAGATCTTTATTGTTGAATTTTGAGTGCCACATTGTGCGGCGGGTCCTGATATCTTTGGGATTTTAGACACCTTATAGAACTAAGTTTGGGTCCTACAGTACACTTAACAAGTTATTAGTTATTTGTCAAATCGTTATCGCATTGTGAAGTGGGTCCTGATGGCTGGGATTTAGGCCACCTTAATAATAACTAGGTTTATAGGCCAGTTTGGATTACTTATTTTTAAGTGATGCATATCATAAAGAGAGAGAGAGAGAGAGAGAGAGAGAGAGAGAGAGAGAGAGAGAGAGAGAGAGACTGTTAGTGTTGGTATTAAGGGGAAGTTGGGAGATTTGGCTATAACTACGTTTTTAACCTGTCGCTCCACTACATTGCTTAGCGGGTCATGTTTCTGGACAGCCAATGGTGCTGTACTGGGCGATAGGTGCAGGTGTAATTCCAGCCCGCACTCCCCACTTCCCCACCTAGTCATAACAAAAGGGCGTCTGATGGTATCATGACCGACTGTATGGTTAAACGGGGAGTTTGGAAATTAACCACCTTTTGTACATTTTGCTTCATTGCATTGCCCAACGATTCATACTCCCGACCCACCCATGATGCTGTAGTGGGTGATACAAGCAGGTGCAGCACTGGCCAGCGCTTAGGCTTGAACATACCCTTACTTAGGTGGTAAATCGTATTCCACCTCCGCACCCACTTCCCCGCCCTGTCTCATCCATAAAGAAGTCTAATGGAATCGTGGTTGCATGTATGTGGCTGGTGTCAGTTAAATGAATCGGTTTAGGTTACACCACCGTCTCAATTATTTAAACGAGCAGTGGGGTGGTGGAGTTGGTAGTGTTGTACACTTTGTGGGTGAATAAGGTAGGTATAGATATGAATAATAATATCATTGCATTGCTTAATGTTTGATTCATGAATTGTCAAATAGGTCCGAGTATGAGAGGCAGGATTAGATTGTATTTATCTCCTTTAGGTAACTATGGGCTTGTTTGTATGATTAGAGTTTTAACAGCAGAGAGGAGGAACCCACCAATTTATAGGAGGTTCTTTTCAGTGGCGTAGCTAGATTGTTTGGAGCCCGGGGACAAGATTCTTTTTTACGCCCCCTCCCCCCTGCAAACATTAGACCTCCCCCCTGCAAAAATTCCACCCAAAACCTATTTCAAAGCCCATTTTAGCATTTTAGCGCCCCCACTAGTCTGGCGCCCGCGTGGATCTGTCCCCCCCCCCTTTGCGCCATCCCCCTCAGCTACGCCTCTGGTTCTTTTTTTAATTAAAAAATACTGAAGCTTCTTACGAAAATGAAACTAAAAGGTCTATAGCGCCAAACCGAAGCCTGTAACTAACCGAGAGTTTCTCTAAATGGGTTAGTTTACAAGCTACTGTCGTTGTCTTAATGTTTTTCAACAAGTACGCACTCGAGTTTACCCGCAGTGACATTTATTTCTTTTCGCGTCCTCTCTGCTGCTATGAATTCAATCAGTCTTTCTTCCAAAGATTTTATTAAGACCTACATGATATCTTGATCTAGGATCATTTATATCGTTATAAATTAGTGTCAGGTTACTTGCGCACGTGAGAAGTTTTTTAAACTTAATTATATCCATGTATCCGCTACATAAGTTTGATGAATATTTAAACTTAATTATATCCATGTATCCGCTACATAAGTTTGATGAATGTTTAAACTTAATTATATCCATGTATCCGCTATATAAGTTTGATGAATGTTTAAACTTAATTATATCCATGTATCCGCTATATAAGTTTGATGAATGTTTTGCAAAGTATTTGTGTCAACTCCATTAAATACAGCTAAAATATTAGAAGAATTTCGGAATTTGTGTATATTTTGTGTATTTTTGTGTATATTTTGTGTATATTTGTGTATTTTTGTGTATATTTTGTGTATATTTGTGTATATTTTGTGTATATTTGTGTATATTTTGTGTATATTTGTGTATTTTTGTGTATATTTGTGTATACTCGCTGAGTAACATAATTAACGTTTGTATTTTTACGTCTGTCTCGAGAAAACATCCGAGCTGGATTTGATTGTTTGCCCAGCATTATGTCGTCGTATACTACTAAATTATTCATAAATCCATCAAGTTCGTCAACACTCAGCGATTCTTCAATATCAGTGATACAATTAATATCATCACCGTCTTCATTCAATAATTCCGTGTTTTCATTCAAATCTTTAAGCACGTTGTAGCATCTCTGATCATCAACTGACGGATTGCTAAATACAGCTTATCTCATTTATGATTCATCTCATTACCGATTGAAGCAGCCATTGTGTCTTACCAGACCCAGACGGACGTATAATAATAGCTCGGATAGAATTTGGTAGCGCTGGATGGAGATTTACTGGTTCTTACTTTCGTGTCACTGAAAAATCGGTGGCATCCATCCTATACAAATATAATACAAAAATATGGATCTATATTGTGTAAAATGTAGAGCATCTATCCCTACAGATGGAATGACGACAATAATAGCAAAACATAAAATGAGTGCGGTCACAGGCAAGTGTGTGAAACGTGGTACAGAAATATAAATGTATCTCCGCGACAAAAAATAGGTGGTGATATAGCTCTTTCATTTGGAAAATTACCAGGAACACCATGGGGGAAATACTCAGGAGAAAAACATCTTCCAGGATATAGTTATTGTGGTCCTGGAACCAGATTTGATATCCGACTCAATAAACAATATCAACTAAGACCTGGTGAATCCGATAAATGAAACTGATAAAGCGTGTCATGTTCATGACGTATCGCAGATGTGAAAATAATTCGTGCATTCAATTTCATTTTTTAAAAAAAACTTTTAGGATATAATTACGGTGGCCCATGTACTCGACTTGATATTCCAATAAGATAAACACGATCAGCCAAGACCTGGTGAATATCCGATAAATGAAATTGATAAAGCGTGTCATATTCGTGATATAGCTTATCCAAGTAAAGATTTACAACAAAAACATATCGCAGATGTGATATTAATTCATGCATTAAATTTAATTTTAAAAAAATCTTTCAGAGACTCATTAACTAATTGGTTAATATTAAGATCCGCGACAAAAGGTATGCATGCATTAGAGACTGGTTATTTATTAACCGATTATTATTATGATTAAACCGATTTATTTTATAGCCCAAGAGGACATTGGAAAGGTAGAGTAACAATTAGTAAACTCGCTGATGCAGCAAATGTTACACGTGTTGCTGTTGCAGATTTATTAGCACGACAGGCATTATGGTAAATGAATATACCACCGCCTGAACGAATCGGTTACTCACAAACAATTGTATCAGAGAAGACTACTCCATTTGATGAATGAATCGTCATTGCATATCCTAACGACCACGGAGATTTGTCCATTTCAAGCGCACCCTCAACAGCACTGACATCAACTATAACAATAAAATTTAAGACAAAATCTTTTCTTGTCGTTGACGCTCCTGGTATATCAACATCAATATTATGTCGTCGCGTATCTCCTGATCGATACCACAATGGTACAGGCAATTCTGAAAACTTTCTCTTGTTGTAACTGAAATAAATTCTGCAGAAGTTTATCACGAACTATATTTTTTACTTGTAACTATCTCCACCTATCCTAAAAATTATTTATAGGAGTTTCTGAAATTATCTTACGCATTCTTTCACGCTGAATTTTATTCAGTTGTAGTCTAATTAATTTATTAACTCCCTTAATTCTTGATGAAACGCTCTATCATCATCAGTTATCTCCTCATAATAATCTACAAACTTTTATAGCAATTCGTCCTGAGACAATCCAACAAAAGGTGGTGGTTGACCACGATCTCTAGACATGACTACAGTTGTATTCGTCAACAATAACCAATCGAGAAATATTTTTAACATATCTTTAGATACTGTGCATACTTCATCCTAAATGATGATATTCGGAATATATTTCTCGCCCATTCAATTAAGAGGCCATGTGTCGCCTTTCCATCGGAAGAAGCTATGATAAGTACATGATTTTAGTCCCTGTTCGCTCATTTCTCTTGCGAGTTTGTGTGTAGGTGTTAAAACAACCATATCAACTGAACTTACAAATTCAATAACACGAGTCTTATGTCTAGTCACGGGATCATATACAGATGGTGTTAATGAAAATTACGATATTTGATTATTTTTGCGATAACTATCTTTAATATCTATATTTCAACAACGGATTCAGAATAATTATGTAACATTTCTTGTTTAATTCTACACCCCACCCCCACCAATGATTCATCGTAAGTAGTAAAACTGAGTCAGCAATTCTGAATATATTCTTTCGATATAGAATGAATCCGTATCGACTCTGACTGCAGTGTCAGGAAATCTGTTCACCGCTAGCCAAAGCAGATAGAATGGCATTTACTTTCAGCAAAGTAGTTTCAGTAATGTGGCAAGGGCTATATGCAGACTGTACATTGCTAAAATAACTGTTTGAATTCAGATGAGATACAAGTTGGGTTAGAATATCTTTTTCTAAGAGTTTTTATATGAACGGGAACTATTTTCAAGATTAATGACAGCGGTTCAAACTTCAATGTGCTGATTAGGGAATTGATCGCGCATAAAACACCTCAATAGTTTTTTTTTTTTAAACTTTCAGCAGCAATAATGAAATCAGAATTAGACAATGGAAGAATGGTGTTTATGTCTTACGAGGCATTGGTACAGGAAGTCTTAAATCGCTTTATTATTGTGAGGCCGGCAATCTTATACAACACGGTTGAAGCATTATGGCCTATTTTGGACGTCTTCTTGGTTTTAATTGGCATGACATTTGTACAAAGTTTCGTTATGAAAAATTCCGTGACCTTTTGATTTTTAGTACCATTTTGGCAGCTGTTCCGACCGCATCTAACTCAGCGGCTTTGGAGACAGCTGGTGAAGCAGCAGCTATTAACGATGATAAAGGGGTAAGAAGCGGAAATATACCACCCGTTATTATTGAATCTTAAATGGAACTCTGAGAAAGATCGAGCTGAACTCCTGTTTTTTGTTTTAAAGCTTTAGTGAAATTCTTAAGCTGAGTTTTGGTTAATGATAATTTGTTTGGACCACCACTAGCAATTTGATCTTTTTAATGCTAGTTGTGTTTCGCATTTAATTGCAAGAGTTGACTGCAATTGTTTTTACCTGACCGGGAGTCAAGGTGACCTTAACCTGACTATATGACATTTTATAATAACATGAGCGATTAAATTACAATTACATGTTTTATATTGGCGCGTAAAAAACTCGCATTCTCCCTCCAACATCTTTGAATGACATTAATTTGTCATTAAGTATAACAGCGATTGCTCTGTACTCAACATCAACTGAATTTAGGTGAGCTCGAAAATGAATATCAACAGCAGACTGCTTACTGGAATTGAGATATTTCAGTGAAAAGTAATAGATCGGCTATCGATTTCCAAAATATACTTGTAATATTTGCATACCAGTATCTACGTCTTGATCATCACGTCCCATAAAAGTTATCAACCGATGATGTCCATGTGATACATGATTATGTCCAAAACTCAGTAATATATCTTCAAATCGTTCTTTATGTCCATTTATCTTTAATGAAACTTCACTAACTCCAAGGGTGTCAAATCTCACATGACTATGATTCTGTGAGCTTAATTGCCCAGTTCTTTGAAAAGGTAAAAGATATTTCTTGGTGGAGAAACGCCTTGTTGGGATGCTTTTTTCTATGTAAACGAACCATTAACTGTGCTCTGAAAACTTTCAGTGGTTACTGTTAACCACAACAATAATGATTTACCGCCTGGATCCATTAAAGACAGTAATCGCTGATCTTCAGTAATCGATGGAGTCATTGCTGGCATCCACGATGTAAGTTTTGTCAGCATTACTTTATCATGATCGCCTGGAACTCGCCAGATAACATCACTGTCTGTACCCTTTCTGGTAAGCATAATTTTGTGTTTAGCCCCGAAGATAACATTTCTAACATTTCTGCAAAACCTAAAGATATGAGATAGTGGAATCACGCATGAATAATTTCTACCATTAATCTTTAACGTAAGTCGTAGTTTTGCAAACCCTGCATTAAAATGATGGTTAAAATAAATAATTATAGTTTCTACATGGTTCCATCGAATATATTTGGTCGTGCTATTATAAAATTGATTATGATCGGGGTCGTCAAAATCATCTTTCGCAAACATCATTGTCGGTCCAGCTAATCTTGTATAATCTCTGAATATCTTGTTAAACCTATTATTGTTGTAACGACATCTACGTCTTTCTCAATCGATTCAATTTTTCTTCCAACAATTATATAGGATGCACTGTCCAACAGCACCTTTATTGCCAAATCCGACTCTATAGTCAGCATCGTATGGATTATTATCTTTTGTTTTAATTAAAATTTTACATTCTACGTCAATTAAAGCCTCATGGGGTAGAAAGTATCTACTTGTATCATGTATTGTTACGTTCGTTTGCTTGTCGTGTGTCATAAGAATAAAACTGAAGATCGTGTACCGACACATCTTTAAGGATCGGTACGTCCTTATCAAACACTGACACGGATGCAAACTTACACATTTTATTATAACTGCTTTCGTTTAAAACGAAGACTACCTCCCGAAATAAAATTTGTATTTATATTTTTTGTTTCCGCTTCACCAGTCAACTCTGCTTGTTTTATTATTTTACTGACATTTGCAGGCATCACTTCAGTGCTGGGTAATTTTATTTGCTGTGGTTTTCCTTGTCTTATTCGTGCTAATTTATGCTGATTGCTGAGAACACCTTGCCAGCAACATTACAAATAGCACCAGGAGCTTTACCACGTACAACGTGAATATTAATCATTGCTAGTCGCTTTGCAATCGGTATACCTTTGGGCGCTCTCCTTCTAAATAAACCCTGAACAACATCACCGAGTCCATCTCCGTAAGTTACGTTTTAGGTTGGCAATCGTGAATTTATCACTCTGAGCAGTACGGGTCCGCGATGAGTATTATGTGCGATCATCTTATGCATTATGTATTTATTTAATCACTGTCATATACATCAACGATTTCATCAATAAGAGATCGATAAATGCTAACGTTCACGATACCACCTGTAAATAATCGTCGATAAATACCAGCTGCTTCATTATTAATTTCTGGGGAATTATTACCGGCTCGTGTTTCTCCAATCAGAATTTCTAATCGTTCATAATCGGCAAGGACATTGTTAGGACATGGAGTAACAAGACCAATTCCTTGAATAGTAATACCACTTCCATCAGCACCGGGTGTGTCAGGATCTATATGCTGCCATTCTTCTTCACCTGTTGTTCCGACTGAGTTTTTCTTACTTGATTTTAAGCTTGTCTTTCTGTTGCTGCTTTTTCAAGTTGGGGTTTCATTTCTTCTCTTTGTCTTCTTTCTTGTCTTTTTGTGTTTAAGATACTCATCTACTACCTGGCTACAAATATTAAAATTACTAACATCTTCCTCAGTCCTAATTAGCGGAGTATCAGTAGGGATGCGAAATATATCCTTACGCCAATCAATAGCTTTTCGGTTTTACATACTTATTACTAAATTCGGTTTTACATACTTATTACTAAATCCAAACCTGGCAATATGAAGCAATTGATTGTTATCATTGATTGCGGCAATGCCTTCAAGCGTAAATTAATCTATTATCTTGGTTCCTGTTTTTGTCAGAGATTGTGGTTGAATTTCAGGTGTGGCTGAACTTCAGGTTATGATTGCTGAAGTTGCTAGGGTGGTAGTTGTGCTGCTTGAAGACGGCCAACAATATCAACAGTTAGTGTCTCAAGAGCTTATTTGAGCTGCCGCAGTTGCTGTAATACTTTTCTTGATTGGTTCGACAATTCGTTTAAAAAACTGTTCTGTACATTCTGTAAATTCCACCCGAGACTCATCACGCGCTTGTAATTGTGTCTGACAGAATTTCGAACTAATGTAAATGTTTTGATTGCCGCTAATCGCTCTCGACCTAATCTAGCTTATATAAAATATCATTGTTGGTGCCATATTATTTATATATAATAATAATTTAATTCACAGCAACAGCAGAGTGGTGCGACAACAAATATATATCACGGCGGTAACACTTGCGTGTGTACTTGTTGAAAAACACTAAGACGACGACAGTAGCTTATAAGCTAACCCATTTAGAGAAACGCTCGGTTAGTTAGAAGCTTCGGTTTGGCGTTACTTACCCTATAGTTTCATTAACTTAAGAAGCTTTAGTTTTTAAAAAAAGACCTAGAAATCGGTGGTTTCGCCCTCTCTGCTGATGTTTGGGTTGTTTTAGGATAGTAATTCGGGGTAGGTGTAGGGAGAGACGATTCTCTTAAGAGAACTAGTTAGTTTTTCTCTTGATCCTCTGTACATTGGACTAATCTTGAACATGTGCCGGATATCCTCATTAGCATCGTCATCTTTATTGGCTTGAATGTATTTCCCCATACTACCTGCCAGTTTTGATCCGTTATATGATCCGTTGATTGTGTTTGTTGCTTGTTGTCGGGGCTTTGATCTTGCGAGTCATTGTTTTTTTTAAAATCGAATTCGGCACTTTGGCGAATGAATGGCATTCGGTTTACCATGTGGAGGTAATTTGTGTTAGATAGCATGCTGTGTATATCTGGAACGCTGTATTCGATATGGGCCGGATTTGGTCGCTGAGTGTATTCTTTGCATGTTTGTGAGCAGCAAATTTACTTCTTTTAAGAGGTTTTCTCTCCTTTTGAGTTTCCAGTTTCTAAGGGTTTCGTAAATTGCTGATTATTAGTGTTTTCCGGAATGTATGTTAGTTAGCTAATTGCTTCAAATATAGCCCAAACGTTTGCTGTGTATATGGAACAATGACCCGGGCGTCTGGATTCCTATTTCTTTCGTTAATTCCGGGATAGTAAGAGCTGCAGCAGTTCTGTCTGGGTCATTTGATTTCAATCTGTCTGTGTATACTAAGTATTGTGACATATACCTTATAGGAAATTGTCAATTATGGTTTAGGAGTTTTTTAAAATCTTATCTCAATAAGTTGATATTCTTTGAAGCCAAAGGTTGTTGCTTAAGTATTAATCCTGGGTTTTCTGTTTGTCTAAGGTATGGAGTCTGGATATCAGGATGTCTCCGCCTGAGGACAGTACAATTGTATTTCTTTGCATACTAAATTGATCTTATTTCCGGTTGGTGGGAAGAGGACAAATCTCTGACTATATGGGATGTTGACTTTTTTGATGATGTCTCTTGTTGGATGACTAGGATTGTGTACGGAAAACCTTGCTTCATATCTTAGTGTCAATTCTTCTCGTTTAAATATTGTTGATGTTTCTCCTGTAAGGATCTGTAGTTCTTCTTTGGAAGTGTTTTTAAGTGATCATGTACATAAACGCAATGCTTTGGCCGAGTCCCCCAATTCTTTTATGACCACACCGTGTGATATTGAATAAACATTATTGTCTCACGTGACTTGTGGTGAGTGGGAGTAGACCCACACGCACTCACCTGTGCACGAGATATCCGTTGGAGGCAAGGAATGTCGAACCGTATAGGAATAAGGCGCCTTACATACAGGATCATTTGTTTTTAGTTCCCAATTTTTTCGAATGGTAATTAGTGGCGTCCTGCCGTATTTATAATTTAGAAAAGTTTTTATATTTTTTTTTTTACTGCTTATTATGGTAGAAGTGGCATAGTGAATCTGCCTAAGGTATTTTAGAAGGAATGTATTTAGTAAGTTAATAGTTAGGGAATCTTACTAAAAACTTTAAAGGTTTCCGCCTTGTGGGGTGGTGGTGGCTGACGGCTGGATATAGCCACCTTTTAAGTGTAATGTCTTTTTAAATCTTATATCTTAAATAATGTTAGACACCTTATAAAGCTAATTTAAGGTCTTACGCTATACTTACTAAATTAATTAGTCAAATCGTTAGCACATTGTGCGGCTGGGCTTGATGACTGTGATTTAGGCCACATTACAGTAGCTAAGATTTTTCTTGGGGTGGGGGGTTTGGGATGTTTTGGTTGCTTATATTTTAGTGATACACCCAGAAATTAATAAATAGATGAAAGAAGTAAGAAATCGTTAACAGTTCTATTGGGGATAATTTGGATTGGTTTGGTAGCCGACCGCATTTGTGTAATGCAGTCGTATTGCTCAACGAACCGCTCCAATGCCGCCTGCAATGTCGTAGTGGATTGTAGGTGCAAGTGTAGTATCGGACCACGCATAGATCAGACCACCCCTAATTGAGTGATATGACGTATGCTACTTTTACATTCACTTTCCCACTCAGGAAAAATTCATAAATCAGTTAAGTAAATTTATAGCCGTCTGTTTGGAAGCAGCATCAGTTATATGATTTATTTTCGATGACGTTTCTGTTTCAAGCTTGCGTTATTACTGAAACGATCAGGTCGGTGTTGTGGATGGTAACGATAGATAAAATGTTTTTTAAAAAATGCAGAGACGTGTGATCCATATTTATACTGCATAACCTAGTTCCATATTGCTTAGTGCATTGATTATTGAATTTTCATACTGCATTGCTTATTGAGATAGAATTAGATTTGTCCAATTTTATATATTTCTTTGAGGAAAATTAGTATGGATTCGTTTGAATCATTTTCGAAAATAGAATTTCACCGTGACTTTTCCTTTGGAGATTGGAATATTGTGTCTCAGATCTCTGAAATAGGATTTACTGACGAGCAAATAAGGAGTATATCAACACTGGCACTGAACGTGGTACGTGTGTACAACTTTATCGTCAATCTTTATGGCAGAATACACTTTGAAAAGAAATAACTTTCAGTAACTGTGCCGCTGTGTATCTCCCCACATCGGAGGACAAAATATCAAGTTCAGTCCTTCATTCAGTTCTACCGGGAATCAAAACTACTATGTTGCTTCGGGTTAAACTTTGGAGCCATGTTTGTGTTTCCACCAAAAATTTGAAACAAACTACGATTAATAATGAGACAATGTTTGGACATCTTTACATTTTAGGCTACGAGCAACTTTATGGTATTCGATGGTGACACTTGGTTCGGCTTTTTCTATGTATTTGCCAAACGCTCACTCGAACCTGGAAGCAATAGTGTCCACCAAATGTTGATCGTTACAATAAATGCTTGCCGAAATGTTCAGTGTAGATGGTGAAAGATGGATCGCTTGCTGGATATTTGAAAAACGGTTTCATTCATGAATTGCTGCACTTGGTCGTTCATCATTACGATGATTCAAAGTATTTTGATTTACACTGCTGTTTTTATATGTGTGAGATGAATGCTTTCAACCAAAGCCACAACCCAATGAACTGTGTGATCAAATTGGATTTCTGAGGTAATTTGGTGACGGTTGGGAGGGTGACTAGTGTTAATCGTCAATACTCCATCTTTCTCGGGACATACACAGTTTGGTACGTACCAAACAGACGTTCAAAGACGGTCACTTTATTGTCGGGTGTCACTTGTTGGGAAGATACATTCAATGTTCCGATTGTAAGATTGGTCGTAGGCTTTGACTAGGTGCGGTAAGACGTCAATGTACTCGAGAGTGTGTTGATGATTAAAATATTTCCATATGCATTCTTTCAAGGTGTATTTTAAACGTTCCATGATGCTGGCTTAGGTTTCTGTATTATCGGTAGTGAAGAAATGAATATCTCGTTTTTTACGTCTTGTTGGAAAGCTTGGTTCAGAAATTTGATGCATTTGTCGGTTTGTTCATCTAAGAGGCTTACAATGGCTTTGTTGCAACACCAGTGTTAGAGCTAGCGGTAACTCGGTGCTCAATTTGGCAATCTATGGCACGAAGCAGGCTAATTTCGAAAAGACTTCAATGGCACAAAACAAATTCTTGTAGCCACGAATGTAGGTGGCCAAATAAGAGACATCGGCTAAATCAGCTTGCCATTGATGATCGATATTCTCCACTCAGGTGCGATTTCTGGAACATTTTAATTGAATGGGTTTGTGAAGGTGTATTGGCTTGTTCTTGTAACCATTGATGCACTTCCGGAAAAATAACACTTTTTAGTCTTCTTTTGGCAGCACGATACAATTTCTGAACTCTGTTGCCGCCCGCAGGATGGACTGGATCGTAGTAAATGCTCGCTAACAAATTCTTCATTAGAAGTCACTCTTTTCAATAAGGTACACACTCTTCACAGATGTTACTCTTTTCTTCGTGTAATATTTTCTTGGATTGTAATGCTTTGTAATTCTGATATATTTTCACCCCAAAGGTGCCTTTTATCTTCTTGATCCTTTGTTAAACTTTGTTCCTATCCATAGTGTAGCAGCAGCTCCCACGAATCCTGTAATCATTAGTTACATTGTGGCTTTCAGTATGGGTCCTAAAAGCAGGTGCACAAATCCTTCGCGTTGCAGTAACATCTTTATCTTTTGACGGATGGGTATTTTCTTTTGATGGACCATTTGGCGAAGAACGTGTCGATATGATGTTGAGACAAAAGTATCGCTCCCTTTAAGATATTCAAGTAATATTCGCACACGGTATCGACGATGTCTATCGAATATGTTTCAATGAGTTGTTTTTGCACGGGTGGCGGGGCTTTGAACAGACAACACGTCCCAATGTTTAGCAAAACGAGGAGGCCGTCCTTTTTTTCCTTCTGTGTTAGAAAAGGGATGGTTTGGGGGGGGGGAGTCACATCTTTGTTCTTTTTCCGGAGTACACACAAAATACACTAACGTCGATTACTTGGCACACGTCATTTTATCGTACTTATATTTTGGTGTAGTATGTTTGGATAGGTGGCTGGGCGTGTAAACAGTATGTTTGCCGAACTCTCTGGTTATCGCGATATCGCCAAAAAAATCCTCCCCTTTGGTAGTTCCTTTTTTTCTTTTGGACCATAGAATCGTTTATGGAGTAAACATCGATGCTTGCTTAAGTAAGCAGCTTTTTAAACGGGGCCAAACGACTAAACTGTCCTTTTCGGTTTTCTTTTCCTTTCACTCTTTGGAGAGGAGAACGACGATGGTTTTGGTGGTGCTGTGCACGTCTATTTTAGGTGACATCTTTTAGAGTTCAGGAACACAAAACACTATAATCTATCAACCGGTTCAGGTTTTTTGTATAGTGGAATCTGTTGCCACTGACCGTCGGTACGTCGTATCATTTTCGTGGCACACATCACTCGACGTTGATGGGTTCGCAATGGTCTAAATCGGGACAGTTCATGCTTGGGTACATCCAGTAAACTATGTTACATCCCCGCTATATCGTGGGCTTTTATTGGGGGTGGGGGAGAAGGCACTTTGTTAGAAAATGTCTCTGCAGCTAAAGAGGACGAGATTGTCACGACCGAGAAAAGAAGTTCCTGGAGACACGTTTTTCAATGTTAAAGTTTTCATAAAAATAGGGAAGACGGGTGTCAAATCGGGTTTGGCTGGCATCACTAGCTACGGTGAAGTTGTAAGACCTTAGGTTACTGGAGATACGGTCACCGTAGCTGCGTGTTGTGGCTTGGGGATGTAAGGTTGTGTTTTTTTTTGCAGTGCCTCTCTTGCGGGTAGAAGCTGTTTTATTGGTCTTTTCTTGAGACATTTCCTTTACTGTAGAGTTTGTTTTTTTTGGTGGGGGTAGGGGCTATGACATGATTTTAACAACCTTGCTTTGTTTCTTCTGGGTACGTTTGGATCGGGGATTGTCTTTTTTCTTGGGGATGACTTTTGAGGCATTGGGATCCCATTTTTTGAGGAAGGGAATGATTATACCTCCTAGAGAACCTCTACCTCCAGGTTTCATTGAAAGAAGCTAACCAACGAACGTTATATCCGCAATGTCAACAACTAACATGAAAGACGCAGTCATTGAAAAACTGTTCTGATCATTGAAACAGTTTTTTTAAAAATGAGATTATTCATTTATTTTACCAAATACAATGTTTAAGAGTATGGGTGCTCATTGGGGTCTAAACATATAATAAAGAAAAGCATATTGAGGTCAAGGGCTATCACCTGTTAATCAGAGACCCTTTTATACGTTTGTCAAAATACTAGATTCGAGACATAAATGCAGCCGAAGGTTTTGGCAGGAAACTAAAAGCATTAGAGTCAATGATCCTTGACGATGAAAACGTATTTTTTCCCAGCTGGGTAAATGGAAAATCACACAATACTGCTTTTCAAATGTCTCCATGTAACTATTTTGATACAATGTTAGGCTAGCGACAGAAGACACACTGTATGATATAAGTCATTTGTTTGTTTGATTAGGATTTTTAACGTAGCTTTAAAACATTTTCTGTTATATCGCTATGATGTCTGCAGTGAGGCAGTTTATAGTAATGTCTAGCACCGGGGCATCATGCCGCAGACATCAAGCGTGATGTCCCACCCAGTCACATTATCCTGACACCAGGCCGACCAGTCCTAACACTAACCTCTTAATGTTGAGCGTCAAGCGAGGCAGCTGTTAGTACCATTTTTGTAAGTCTTTGGTATGACTCGGCCGGTGATCGAACCCACGACCTCCCACTTCCGCTGCGGACGATATAATCACTAGGCCACCGGAGCGGTCAGATACCAGTCATAGTTTGGGTCCTTTCAACAGAGATGCAAGCGACAGAACATAAGCATATTTTTTAAAAATTTTTATAGCTGATAACAAGAATGGTAATAAATATGCTTACATTTATGTATATATTTATCAATATAGAAACAAACTCCATGCGCATTCATTCATAATATGACTGTAAATTTTAGACAACGACGACAATACGTTTTGAAACTAATGTGGGGCGCACTACTTAGTTAAAAGGTATCTGGGCGGAGCTATATGGTCATTAATGGTATTATTATGTATTGATGGATCTACATTTGTGAATTTATTTTTATTTAATGCAATAATTTAATTACATTGTTTCTTTAAAAAAATTAATTAGTATTCCTTAGGAAGTTAAACAAATTGAGCATATAATTAAAAAAGCTACTGCATTTGTATGGGAAGTTATGAAGAAAAATACTGCACTTCGCAATTTTGTGTTTTAGTTTCGGAAAATCTCGCACATATTTTACAATACGAATGCTGTATCATATACAAACAATTTGGTTAAATGTTATATATTAAGTAGCACAACGTTATAAATACATATATAAAGTGAGACAACGTTATAAATACACATTTAAAGTGGTACAACGTTATACATACACATATTAAGTGGCAGAACGTTATAAATACACATAAAAAGTGAGACAATGTTATAAATACACATATATAGTGACTCAACGTTATAAATACACATAAAAAGTGAGACAATGTTATAAATACACATATACAGTGACTCAACGTTATAAATACACAAATTGGCTCAGCGTTATAAATACACATCAAGTGGCTCAACGTTATAAATACACATTTAAAATTGTTCAACGTTATGAATACACGTATAAAGTGGTACCACGTCATAATTACACATATGAAGTTGCTCAACGTAATAAATACAAATAATTCCAATTTTTATTTATAAATGAAATGGATTTTTGTATATTCCTCGATGTTGTCAATTCACATGCAATGTGGATCAGCTTGATAAATGTGGTATTTTGAAAAATCTATTTATATCAAACAAGGAATGCATAGCCGATATCAGAAATATAGAGATGACTCATTCAGTCTAAAAACGTTTAGAAAATCTCGCGTGAAGTCGCAGAACATCACGAGACGCTGTGTGTAAACAAGGACGATACATCATTGATGCGAAGTTGATCGAAAAACTCATAATCTTTTAATGGAAAAACATTCCATTAACCTTTAGGATATAAATCTTTAGTGTAAAAATCGTTGAGATGCCATGTAGGTTGTAATAAACTTAAAGATGAGTCTCTGTGCACTGTGGTACATATACAAATTGATTGACATATATTGCTGTGTTATTATAGTTTCTCTTCATATTCTGATGGTCAGCTAATGGCATGTTAGTTAGGTTCGCCTAAGCAGTTTAGTATTTGTGGCATTTTTCATGATTTATGTGTTTGTTATCTATCTTCGTCTACATTATTGTGTTTCACCATGCATTGGCTGTCCCTTTCGTATGTGTTTCTTCATCTCCTTGGTCTGGAAACGAGAACAATTCGAATTTCCCTCAGCTGTATTGCTCCACTGCAACAACGTCCTTTGTTCTTGAATAAACCGCCATCACGTGATCGCCAGTCAACCCGTTTATGCTATGATGAACCCTCATCAATTGATTTTATGACCACTCCTTTGCTCTCCACACTATAGTATGCTCAAGACTAAACGGACTTTGACTAGATTCATCCCGTTTATGCTATGATGAACCCTCATCAATTGATTTTATGACCACTCCTTTGCTCTCCACACTATAGTATGCTCAAGACTAAACGGACTTTGACTACATTCATCATTACTTAAATGTAAACGGAAGCGATAAAAGAAACGGTGTTTCAAAGCTGGCTGACGTAGAACAGGAATAAGAATACCAGTTATCTCCCTTTCACCCTTTCCAGCAAAACAATTTGAAAATTCGGCCATTAATTCAGATACCCTGGTGCAAATCGCTATTAAATCGTCAACCTTTGTGTCAGCTATCCTAGAGATACCATTTAGTATTGAATTATTCAATGCTCATTTAGTAGTACCACCGGAAAAGCGCACAGAAGCAATTAATTTTATCAACGATCAGAATATCGACGTCTTCTCCCTGACAGAAAAATTGCTAATAACATGCGATACGTTCGCGGATATAACACCCACCGGTTACTCCATTAAGTCGTTCCCCCGCAACTCTAGCGTAGGTGGAATTGCTGTCATCGCAAAGAATTCCATGATAAAATATCTTAAACACAACAGAACCTTCAATTTCTGCCACACATCGTTTGAACTAGTCAAAACAACACTCACACTGGAAAAAGGTCAGCCCATTTCTTCTGCCTCTACCGCCTTCCGCCTAGTAGAAACAAAAAACAAACAATCTGACCGAATTTTTGGAACAATTTTCGAATCTCCTGGAGTATGGAAATAAATTTGATAGGTGGCAACCTGATTATTCTTAGAGATTTCAACTTTCACTTTGACTGTCCTGGAAACCCATACACATCAAAACTCCTAGATTCCATTCATGTTTTAACCTTAAACAGTCAGTTAACCCACTACAGTACTAAGATCACGGATAATTCCAGCTGCAAATAGCTCTTCGAGATTGCTAACAAACGAATGTCAAGGAACACATGTACACCACTTCCAACTACTTTCTCTCCAGTAGACCTTACGGACCTGTTTGCAAAGTTCGTCGGTGACAAACCATTAGAGATAAGCTTTACAACACAATTTCAACTGACTCATCGTCACCATAGAGTTGTGATGCAGAATTCCAGCAACAACCGTTAGCAGCATTTAGACCTGTCTATCGATTTAGTACGGTCAATCGTGATGAAGAGTGCACGAAAGTCATGTAAACTTGATCCAATTCCAACATCACTGCTGTCTGAGTGCTTTAATCTAATATTGTCTTCACAAACTGATGCTATTAATACCCCTCTCACATTTGGGGAATTCCGATAATTTTTTTTTTTTATATAATTGCCATTTTAAAGCCTTTTCCTTTAGAAACGAAAACTCGACCATAAAGATTTCTAGAACTACCGCCCAGTTTCTAATATCCCGTTCATATACAAAATCTTAGAGAACGTTGTTAAAACCCAACTTGTATCTCATTTGAATTCAAACAGTCCTTTTAGCAATGTACATTCTGCATGTCCCCTCTTGCCACAGTACTGAAACTACTCTAAAGTAGTTAATGACATTCTCTCTGCTTTGGATAGCGGAACGATTACAGTCATCACCCTCATTGATTTTGTCTGCAGCGTTTGACACAATAGACTATGATATATTACTTCACCGTCTTCAGCATGCATTTGGCATTCACAATGCAGCCTTACTGACACAGGCAGTACAAAACCTAGGTGTTACTCTGAACAGTACTCTCACATTGCACCATGAGCATATGCAAGTCTGTATATCTTGAGCTGATACACATCAGTTTCATTCACAAATATATTTCAGTTAATGTCACTAAAACACTTGTGAGTTCATTAATACTTTCAAGAACTGACTCTGTAACTCAATGGTTTGTCTCAATATCTACTCCAGACACAGCTGTTCGAATCATCCTTAGAGTACCACGACCAGAGCACACCTCACAGCTGCTCTGTATCATTCTCTGGCTATCCAATCGATCCAAAATCAAACACAAAATTGTTCTCTGTGCTACTTTAAACTGACTGAAAATAGTCCAATATACCTATTTGACCTCACCCATGCGTACACACCAGCAAGATACTTAAGCTCCGCTTCTTTCAATCGTATATTCATTATTCCCACTATCATAACGAAGTCATATGGAAAACGTTCTGTTGTATACCATAGTCCGGCATTTTAATTTGACAAAATGAGAGTTATCCCTTTCCAGAATGCTATTAAGTCAACCTTTCTTTAACTGCACGAACAAACTTAAAGACTTAATAATGTTTCCTACCTTAAATATGTGCAGCATGTTTTCATGTTTTCTAACTTATGGTGTTTGTTTTGTTTCTTGTTTTTTTTATAGTCATATCATTATAGAGGTTGTAATGCGCTTAGAGCTTCTTACGATTAGGCCCTATACAAAGTCCTCATTATTATTATTAGTAGTATTAATCAGTGGGAAAATTAATTAGTGTCTCAGCCTGTTTAAATAAGTTTTTAATACTCTATGTATTAATTCAGGGAAAGCCAAAAGTTCAGACGTTGACGTTATTTACAAGGATAAAATCTTTGTAGAAACTAGGAATTATTTATCGACTATTTATTGTTTCAAGCAACTTTCAATTATCAACTATCTCGCGCCTACAACTGTGTCGCGCCTAGTGCATTTAGAACTTTGTTTTTGTCACTTTATACCTTTTCTAAATACCAAGAGAAGGGATCTTTTTTTAAAAATACCACTCATACTTCTGATAAATTTTGGGAAAAAATGTTATTCATTGCATAAATTAGTATAACACAAATTAGAACCCACAATATAAAGACTTATGAATCTAACACTCGAAAATAATTGCATGCTTTTATAAATGTGTTTGATGTCTCTGATGGACAGTTAGTTTCTTGACATGCAGTCGACGAGCAAGTCGGATATCTCGGGTGGACTATTTGCTTTGATATGAAGTCGACGAGCCTGCAAGTCTGATATATCGAATGGGCTTTTTGCTTTGACATGAAGTCGCAGACTACAGGAGATATCAAAAAGATAACGGTAAATACTGAATGTTTCTCTTCTACTAACCAGCTATTGTCATAAAGATTTCTTGCACACAAAACTATCGAAGGAGCATTATAGACTTTTCTTGTTCCGACCTAACTTTATAAAGTGTTAGAATGAAACTTACACAGTCACTTCTATAATGCAAGGTTAACCGCGCCAACAAATATCTCAAACCAAATATTATATTACCAGTATTTTGATCTCGAATGAATATGGTCCATTTCGATTGCATATCGGGTTATGAAGATATTCCTTTTTAAAGAAGAACCGTGTTCTATTCCCAGATATCTCATTAATACGTTTATTGTTAAGGATTATTTTACCTTCATGACTAATGCGATACTTTATCCATTTAAATAAATTCTGCATCACACGTATGTTCGCACAAACTCAGCAGTAAGTGTATTAACAGAAAGCACTGCACTGAGAATGAAGAGCTCAAATTGGCAATCAGATCCATACAATGACTTTGTACGTCACTAATTCAGAATTGTGTATGTGATGAATCATTTGAAAGTGACAGTAATTGATACAATTTAGTAATTGATACAAGACGTGTTTATGACAGAACGGACTCATTTGTATAGATCATCTAGCTTGCCGCGTCCAGGCACCAATTCTGCCACCCACGCAATCCAAAAATTCATTCTTGACGAAAACGAGATAAATTGCGTGCTTATTCACCAGAATAAAAATAGCCGTTAATGCTGGTATGAATAGATCACATGTTTTTCTTTCATGCCATTTTTGTTCAACGTAGATACTGTAATAGGTGAAAAAGAAATTAGCTGCGTCATATGTTTGCTTTAATTTATACAGAAGTTTTAAATTACGAGTTTTGGTTTCAGAATCTTCATAGACCTTTTTACGGTACAGCCACGAGATGAAACGAACGTCCATATGAAACCTTTAATATCATTCACCGAGATCCTCACGTGACTAAGCAAAATCAATACCAAGCGTGGAAAAGACCGCTCGAAGTCACGCGAGAGCCAATTAACGAATTCGGTGGTCAGACTAAATGGCCATCATATCCTTAGTTCTTTTCTTTAGCTCGAAAGTATTTTAAGTCGATGGCAAGAGGAAACTGTCATGGAACATGGGAGCCCACATCTCACTAAGCAACGTTGTTAACCCTTCCTTTAAATATGTTCATTGTTAAATGTTTGTTCGGTATTATGCCTTGTACATTGTCTTCTCCATCCATTTACGTATTTTAGAATTTAAGTATTGTATTGTGTTGTAATACTATCTCTCTCAGTTATTTTTTTACGAAAGTAAAAGTAACATAATTAGCGTTACGAATGGCATTTTGGGGATGGATGGAAATTTAAGATTAAAAGTCTCAGTGGAGACCTATGGAAAGTTTTTAATTTACGGGGTATAATATGGCGACTTTAAGAATAATGGACAAGGTAGCTGTGAAAAAATACAGGTCACAACGGGCTAATGGAAAACGGAATGTGACGAAATGCATCAATTAACAAATGTAACAGTGCTGGATAACTGTACACACATACGCATTCATATAGTGTAACAGACAAACAATGTAACAAATTAATATTGAGCGGATGGCTGGAAAAGCCAAATACATTTGAGCAAGATTAAGGGCTTTGATCAGCATAGAATCAATTATATGTGTAGGATGGAATATGACGAAAGCAGAATGTAAAATAGAGAAAATATAATTCCTATTCACAATACAATATAATCCTTCATTTCCTAGTGTAGGCTTTATAATTATTATTAACAATATTCTTGCTTATAGAAGACCCAAAAATCATCAATAACTAATTTTTGCTTTTAGAATGCCCAAAATCTTGCAAGACTTTCTGATGAGAACTAAACAGACAGAAATATAAGAAACTTTGGCATGTAAATATTACAGACATCGGTGCTCTCGATGTGCAAACATAAGAGAAAGTACCTTTGTTAGTAGTGCTAATACAAAAAGGTATTTTCTCTATTTTATAACACTAACTGCATATCAACTGATGTAATTTATTTGATAACCTGTAAAAAAAAATGTAGCATGCAATATGTTAGACAAATACTTCAACACGTTTGTAAAGCAATGAATAATCATTGCTTTCATATAAAACTTATAGAGATCATCCTTTTTCCTCTAATATTTCAGCACACTTTAACTCCAATAATCATCCTCTACTAGATTTTTTTTCATGCTAACATGTTGTTCGTTTGTCAATTCGACGAGGACCTCTCTAGTCATCCGATGGTTTGAGGGGCTGGTTCTGTCCTGTGTATGCGCAGGTAGCCGATGAGGCCAACCTTTTAACGGAATGTTCGTTTGCATAAGGGACAGGGGATGCGTAGCACATCTCCAGGAGGGTTGATAACACGTGCTTTTCAGGCTCGCCTCTTCAGCTCTGCAGCTGCTGTACGGCTGGATTCGCATAGCATGGAGCCTTTGTGCACAGAGGAACGCCAAATGAATTGATCACTTGCTCTTTGCTCCCATGAATCAGGTTGTATGTTGAATGCTTTCAATTCAGCTTGCAGATTCTCTTTGAAACGTTTGTAGTGACCTCCTTGTGATCGCTGTCCTTACTGTAGCTCGCCGTAGAAGAGTCTCTTTCTTGGGCAGCCGGTGGTCTAGAATGCGTACAACATGTCCCGCCAAGCGTACCTGGCACTGCATCCGAATGGTGTGGATGCTGGTTAGACCTGCTGGGGCTAATAACTCAGTGTCTGGAACCTTGTCCTATATACAATTAATGGAGAAAGTGATTACAGAAAATTTTGAATGACAACCTAACCTTACGCGAAAATTGTAAAGTCACAGGTCCCTGAAGAGAGTGTGGCTATGTTTGGCACAGACTTGTTTTAAACAATGCTGTCTGAGTTGAAACGACGGTGTCACTTTGACGATTCAAATCGTTCTTGTCTTTCCATCACCCATGACAGTTTGAAATTCTCCGTATGGATCGAATTTAGCATAACTATCTGCTTCTAAAATCACTGACAAAATTTAGCAAGTACACCAATCCAAAGACCAATTCGACAAACCTTGTGTATGATTCACTCATAGTCTTCTTCAGACCGTTAATGAGAAACAATGATGCATCGGAAATGGAAAGCAATATAGGAGAGGATCAGAACGAATATAATCACAACATTAAGGAGCAAGCAGAGACTCTTTCGGAACCGTGAACAAACTTATGAAATTAAGTAAATTCAAGAAGTGTTAGCGTCTCTCTATGCTTGATAATAGGTGATAAGTGGCGATTTTGTATTTGGAGGAGCTGATTTTCCAGACTGAAAACACATTAACACCTCTTGTAGTCAAACCAATTTAATCTCATTACAAGTATCAAAGGATTTCTAATTTAGTGTTGTTAGTGTTGTGATACATTTGACAATCCAGAACAATATTTACATGGTGGAAAGAGATGTCGATGCTGTTTCGGTGTCCTTGTGAGCACGAGAGAAGGGAAGAAGAATGCAGATGCCAATATGTGAGACAAGCAATTTTAATCATCAACGTAATCAACGTAATTAAACATTTTCAGTAGAAGGAAAGCGTTTGAAGATTATTGGAAGCGTTTTCACAATGTAGATACACTCTTCTTTGAAATCATAGAGGGACAAAATCGATGTCAATTGTGTCATCACCTCGTTGAATTAGGTCATGAACGTTACATTCAGGTAACGTTAAAAAGCAAGATGAAGAAAGGATAATCATAACCAGAAAAAAGATAGGACCAACTAGCACAGTCTATCGTTCTTGATTTTGAAGGTTCATCATGGCATTATATTTAAATCTCAAACCTGTTTGGCCCATCGAGCGTGAAATGACTGTTTCCGGGAATGTCACTTCTATACTTATTTGATTGTACCATTCTCAAGGTGAGATATTCCTTTACTCCAGTGCGGTTGCCATTTTTTGTCAGTGGGTTTTTGCAACATTTTGCAATACCAGTACCATCAGTAAGCATGGTCATTACAATATCAAGGAATAATGGGTATTTTGTAACAAGTGTAGCGGATGCATTCTCTTGTTGACCTAAATTGTCTCTAGTTCTCGTGCAAATGTAGTTTCAAACGACTAAGTGTCAAAGATCCAACTTTAAAGACGATGCAGGGGTTACGGCGTACAATTTTAGCGCATATAAACTTAACTAAATATATCAACAAAATACACAAGAAGTTAATAGACTTTATGTACTCACTAAAATATATCACACAATGTTTATAAAATGATTAAGAAATATAATAATTCACGAAGTAATAGTTTATTTTATTCGCTTGACATAAAATTAGAGCGATTTTTTTAATAGCTTTCAGTGCAAACTCGATTACATATGCATGTGGAGAAATGACTTCCTTAAACTTGCATCGTAAAATCAATTTGGCAGATTATCAGATACTAATACGTCTGTAAACCATTATTTATCTGGAAGGTATATTAAGGAAATAGATTTACGATATTTTTCGCATCCCTGAACATACACAAAAAGATTTAAGAAGAACTGATTTAGGTTATTGGCTGTCTGAACATTTCAAACCGTGTTCTGCTCATGTACCAGAAATTGAGAAGTATGGATTACAGTAGACAAATTACTGCTTCAAATTAATAATTAAAAACATAATTTAAAATGTTTAAAAAGTCTTTCATAGTATGCGTTGCATAATAACACCAAAATTAAATCCGAGATCTGAGTAACAACGAGAATACTTGAAAGCAATATCATATGAAAAATTTCAACTAATATGAATTAACTTTATTATATGTAATATTATCTTTCTCAAGTATTGATGTTACATTATTTGTTACCCAATGAAAAGGGAAACTACATATCCAATACCTGCGCTACGTCTAAAAAGAATTTTGAAGGATTAACATAGGTAACGTCTGGTATTAATTAATTCATTATACACATTAAAGTTACAAACCTAGATTGTATGGTAAATATCTTAGTTTCTCATTTAGGAAATTTGAAGTGACTAACGCCAATAAAACATGTGAAGTGGTCCGGGAGAAATAATTTTAGAAAGTCAATACGCTATTTAAGAGACTACAGGTTTTCTTTGTTCATGATTTTAATTGGTTGCTATTCATTTCGCAGGCGTATTTCTCCTCTCCTCCTTCCAGAGAGTGGTTGTTTATAAACATTGGGTAAGTTTAATGTATAATCTTCATTTGTTTGCTAAACGTTACTTTACAAGAATAAAATATAAATAACTCATTGGCTCTGAAGAAAATCCAATGATAAAACATACGTTTTATAGGATTATAAATCTTCTTCAAGAAAAAGCGTTCGGAATTAGTTGTTTTTTTAATATTTTATACGTAATAGCATTTTATAGCTAGAACAGATTGTTCGCAGATACACATCGAAGAAATGTGCAAAGCGAATTTAACTTAACGCCTGAATTACGCCGTGTCATTTAAACAATCTGAAAACATCTCGTACTATGTAATGTAAACAATACGACGACTCGCACGAATGTCTAGACGTATATAATATTTAAACAACTTTATGCTGCATAAAGATAAGGAATCAAAGAAATTAGGCTACCGTTGATCAAATCTTTTCGATGCAACCAAATATTGTAAAAGATAAATTGACTTTACATTTGAAAAACAACAGTAAGAAATACATGTGCTTATAATAGTCCTTCGAGTCAGTTAAACACTTTTTAACCAGACGTATTTTCTAAAATATTTTGTGAGGTACCTTTACTATTTTTTAAATCGAAAAGGTATTAACGTATTTGATCAGTGCACGTTAGAGCGATGAATCTTTGAAAAGATCAGATCATATTTTGACATGAGCTTATGTCAGAACCAGTTTCGCAGTGTGGATGATAATACCTTCATTCGATATATGATACTGGTATTTAATTTACAAAAATGTTTGAATACTGTTCCAGGTACTATAAATCGGTAGTAGTAATAGGGGGCACTATAGCCTCAATGGAAAATCCAGTCAAAAACAGCTTGGGGCACTATAGCCTCAAGATTTATAGCCTCAAGGGAAAATCCAGTCAAAAACAGCGGGCACTATAGCCTCAAAACAGCTTGGGGCACTATAGCCTCAAGGGAAATGGAACATGGGTCTGTATAGCGTCAAGGGAAATTGAACATAGTGGGTCTATATAGCCTCAAGGGAAATGGAACATAGTGGGCCTATCTAGCCTCAAGGGAAATATAACATGGGAAATAAAACAAGGGAAAAAAAGGGTGGCAATGAAAGCTACTATCTTTTCGAGACTTATGAGTGGCCCTGAAAAGAGCCTTTGAATACTTCTTCTTCTTTTATTTTCTGCCATTGTTCCACCACCTTTTGATTTTACCAATGATTCCCGTTTTCTTCTTCTTTTCTTCTTCGGGAATCCAGTCAGGATGTCCCATAGCTCTAAACTTTTCCTGAACTCTCATCCATCTTAGATTGAGTAGATCAAAGTCCTCTTTCGTCTTTTTGTTCTTTTTTTCCTTTCTCTCCTTAGACCAGTTTTCTTTAATCTGGATCACCTGTTCTTCCATCACCATTCTCATCATTGCTTCTGCTTTCTTTAGCCTGTCTAGACCCCACTTCACATATTCCCACTCTATCAGATGTAATGTTTCTTCTAGAAAACACCTGACTTTGATGACATGATCAAGTGCTTGCTTCAAGACCCCTATTCTTATATATTTTCTTTTAATACGTCTTCTTAATTTCTGGTCTTCCTCCTCTATCATACCTTCTAATAAATCTCTTGCTAATTTCAGTTGGCTTACAAAGCCATGGTTACTCTGAAATTCTTCCTCAAGTCTTTCCACTTGATATTCTGCATCAAGGATCCCAAAACAGCTGTCTCGGAGTTGGATAAACAATTCAAAATTCATCTTGATGTGTTCAAAATTGAATGGCTCCAAGGACCGACGATTGCGTATATATATCTTAAGCACGGACGTGAAAGTAAACACCCCCTACATTCACTTGTCATATTAGATACTATTCACAAATCCTATTATATACTATCCAAAATCACACCCTATACTAACCACACACACGGGGAAGCAGCCAAAACAAATCCTATTATATACTATCCAAAATCACACCCTATACTAACCACACACACGGGGAAGCAGCCAAAACAAACCCTACTATATACTATCCGAAATCACACCCTATACTAACCACACACACGGGGAAGCAGCCAAAACAAACCCTACTATATACTATCCAAAATCACACCCTATACTAACCACACACACGGGGAAGCAGCCAAAACAAACCCTACTATATACTATCCAAAATCACACCCTATACTAACCACACACACGGGGAAGCAGCCAAAACAAACCCTACTATATACTATCCAAAATTACACCCTATACTAACCACACACACGGGGAAGCAGCCAAAACAAACCCTATTATATACTATCCAAAATCACACCCTATACTAACCACACACGGGGAAGCAGCCATAACAAACCCTACTATATACTATCCAAAATTACACCATATACCATCTAAATAGAGTCAGTGTTTATAATCACACTACTCCTCTCTCACACCCATTGGCAATCGACATAGTATTTCTTTTCTTGTTATTTGGGTAGCCCTGAGAAGGACTGTTTTTAAAACTTCAAATTGCACCTGGTTAATGCTGGCATCTCCCAGGTCTAGCCCCACACACACATCTCCTACTCCAATCATTCTCCCAATTCACTCTTGTGATTGGGAGTGCAGAGGGAGAATGAGTGGCTTCACTATCCCAATCTTCTGTTTGAGGGATAGTGAAAGTCTCTTCATTTCTTCCTCTATTCCGCAACCGTGGATGCGGCTGAAGTTGTTGCGGTCGAGGCTGTGATTGTTGCGGTGGGGGCTGCGCCTGTAGTGGACGAACTGGTTCTGGTGGTGAAGGTGTCCTCACCATGGGCTTGACTTCACTAGTCTGTCTCATCATGCGGTGAGGCAAGATGGGACTTTTCTTCTCCTCTTCTTCTTTCTTTTTTCTTTCCTCCTCTTCTTTTTCAATTTTGGCCTGCTCTGCTATGGCCTCCATAGCCAGTTCGTCCAGGAGACGCCTAGCATTCTCCAAATGCATTTGAAGTTCTCTTATTTTCTGTACTCTGCTCATCTTCTTTGATGCGCCAACGATGGGTAGCCAGACTGACGAGTGCTTCTTTATATATAGTTCAAGCGCGGACGTGATGGAAAACACCCCCTAGATCCAAAAAACTTACAGTATCCTTATCATTACCAAAACACGCTGACGTGATAGAAAACACATCTAGATCCAAAAAACTTACATTATCCCTATCATTACCAAAACACCCCACACTTTTATACTTGACTCATATTAATTATACATTGAACAAGTTATTTTGAAAAAATACGTTGTGCTTATAGACGCACTTCAAAACAAAAGTTAAAAGAGACAGTGATTATAGACTCACTTCTAATTTTTTTCTAACTTCCTCACATACCATAAGCAAATTGAATGATTAATTCTTTTCGAGAATATTGGGTAGCCCTGAAAAGGGCTGTTTTTTGTGTTTGTGTGTACGAGGAAGGATGACAATCTTTTATCGTCTAAGATTGCGTCCTCGTTTGGCTACACGATAGGGTCTGCTTCTTCGGAAAGAGAAAGAGAACTCTTTTGTGTCCACAAGACAGTCAACAAAACTTCTGTCTGGTTCCTGCTGCTGTTGTTGCTGTTGCTGCTGCTGCTGTTCTCTCTGCTCTCTCTGCTGCTTTTGAAGTCGATACTTCTCAGTCCATTCTTCTTTCTCTTTTTGAATTTCCTCTCTGAAGAGTTCTTCTATGAGGTCTTCCGTTACTTGTAGCATTCTCACATTCTCTATCTCTTCAGGCTTTGGCATCAGATTGTGTCTGATACGATGCAGAGTGACATAAGCTTCGTTCAGCTTAGCTACTCTTGAGCACATCTTCGTAGTAGGATGAGTCAAACAATGGATGGCCAGACTGGAGACTACCCCTGCTTTATATGGTTCAAGCGCGGACGTGATGGAAAACACCCCTCTGCGGTTTAGGGTTTTGAAACGTTTAGATAGTTTGATGTGAGGGATAGAAAGAAAAGTCAAAGAGCATTTATATGAATACAAATGTAAAACAAACGACAGACGCATTGGTTTTCAAAACACAACATTTTTATTCAAATAACAAACATTATTTCAAAGAACAAACATTATTTCAAAGAACAAACATTTTTTCAAAGAACAAACATTTTTTTTCTTCCATAACACTAATACATTATCTTTGACATGGTTGACAACGTTGTGAATTAAATTGAGATTTCCACTGTTGGAAATCATTGGGCGATTGATGTACACTACGTTTCCTAGCTAAAGACAACAGATAACCATAATGGTCACAAAACCATCGATCTACTTTGTCATCGTTTCGAGACGAATGACGATCAAAATAAGTCACTAAATGTTCTAAAGAATATCCAAGACTGCGATGATGCAGATAATAGATACAATATTGTCCACACACCATAGAATCTGTGCTTTGTAATTTCACATTATTGAATCGTGTCGTCTGAGCATTTCTTCTCATAAAGTCAATGATATCATCTTCGAAAGGAGGCAATCCATACGAATCAAAATACTCCGCACAACCCTCTTGAGGAAAGTAGACAGCTACCCAGTGAGTTCCTGGAAGATTACTGTCATCTGTGTTGATGACATAAGCTTGATTCTCTTGAGGTTTGCGATGAGGTAGTTCATCTTTAGCACACACGACAGGATTCCAAGAAGCAGTGTACGAACTACGGTTCAAAAGATAATAAAGTTCCCAGGTATCCATTTTTTGTTGTGTAGCCTTGTGTTTTTCTCACCTTTCTTCACAGGTGATGATAGGTCATCAATTCAATCCAGACTTTTTGTTTGAAACGGTCTGACAAGTAACTGATGGTTTGCTTCGTCTCTTTACTTTTGGCCAAGAGAGCTTCGATGCGATCGATTTCTCGAGCAAACAATGGAGGAGAGGAATGATCACGTAAGCCTTTATACCACTGAAGTAACACGTCTTCTTCGGAGATGAGACTCCAAGCTTCGTTCAGATAATTGTCCAATTTTTCTTCTTGACTCATCATCATACATTTATCGTGTTGAATTTGACTGGGATGATCGATTTGACATCCATAACAATCTTTTTTAATCAGGTCCCTCATTTTATCTTCCAAGTGTTGTGCAAAACAAGCCACTAACTGTTGTTCCTGTTCTGGCCATCTGGATTGCATGATCACTACTTCTTCTTTTTGGTCTTGGGGTTCTGCTTTTTCTGTAACCTCCCATTCCATGGATTCTCCACTATTCAAAGAAGGACAAGGGTCTTCCATAATGTCTAATAGTCTAGAATGACTTCTCTCAAACTGTTAATTTCTATGGTATTATCGAATTCAGCATACAGAATGATATTCACCGTTTCGGGAAGAGGTGCTGCAAACTGAAGTTCCACACGCAGTTGCCCAGATTTTATAGGGTGGAAATGTCCCTCGTCGCTGCCTTGGTCTGGAGTGAAATCAAAAGCCCACAACGTGTAACCTCTTGCATAGTCGTCGTAGGAAATACCGTGACTGGTGTTGGTTCCTAACTGTCCTGTGGCTTCGTACAGTGACAAGTACGACCTCAAGTAATTTTTCTGTTCGCCAAAGTCGGGTTCGAAGGGTCTGGTACACAAAGTTTTGCCATCGCGGCTGACTTCAATTTTGGATACTCTGCAGTGCTTAAACTGGAAAGGATTTTCATCGTGGGCACCATTGAGGGCTGCATTGCTGACGATACCAATGAATAAACGTTTGGGTAACTGTCCTTGGAACAGATGATCTTCGATCTTAGATCGGAGTCCAGCGGCAATGGTGAAAGTTTTGACTTCCACGCGTCGTATCGGATACTTGGCTGTCGTTCTGCTCAAAGTGTGACTGATATCATTCCCCACTTTAGGTAACACTTCCACGCGACGTACGTATAACCTGGCTTCTTGGATAATGGTTTTGTATTCGTTGGCATGAGCCATCAAATGGAAAGCAGTACTACTTCGATTCAGTCTCAAGCGAATATCTACTCCGTTCAGCAAATACTCCTCTTGAAACCACATGTCCAAATGCAAACGATCGAACAGTTCTAAACTACGTCCTTGCAAAATTTTCTTTCGACGCTCGTTAAAACCTTCATTGTGAGGATCGGCAGGAGCGCTGCCATCAGCAGCTGCTGCTACGGGCAAGGCTGTTCGTTAAACTTATCTGCAGTGTCAGGTTTCCATACCACGCAAGCATCTAGATGAGTGTTCTTGGCTTCTTTTCCGTACGTCAAGAGATTTTCGAGGAACGCTCGGTAAGGGTAAGTATCCATGCTACTGCTGATCAGTTTGTTATTCATGTACAAATCCACATCGCTGAACAAGGAATGCATGAAATTGTTGACAGGAACTACTCTATCATTGGCTCCTGGATTGGTGTTGTCCGTTTTGGTTACTTTCACTTTCAAATACAAGTAACTGTTGTTGAGATCGATGTAATCTTCGGGTTGTCCTTTGATTTCAAACTCGATGGGAGCTGAATCCGTCAAAGAGGAGACGGGATGAAATTCGACCCATTGAGCTTCTTGCATGGTCATCATCGTGGGTGGCATGGCAAAGAGATCCAGTTCCGACTTGGAACAGGCACAAGATTCTTGGTGCATCATTTTTTCTTTAGGTTTTTTTCTTCACTTTTAATAATCAAAAATGTCTAAGTCTCGAGCGGTTCTTTTTTTCTTTGTCTTTCTCACTTTAGAGGTACGGAGACTTTTGAAAGGGTGTCTTCGTCGACGCTTTCTACCTTGCCCTTGCTGTGTCGTCAGGGAAGCAGGAATGTCAGACTCGGTACCGTTCAGAGCATTTATAGGACTTTCTTGTCGACCCAAAATCTCTGTACCCGTTTGAAGCAAGGCATTTTTGCCTGCTCTCAAAAAAGCTTCTTTAGGGTTTTGTTTGTCAATGAGAACATTGTAAAGAAAATCTTTGCCGTGAGTCAATGCGGCATCTTTTAAGGTGTGCAATCCTCGTGTCACCATTGGTTTTAAAACAGGGACCACGGAACGAAAGGCTGATTTAAACATATCTCCTAAACCATGTCCTCGTTGTCGAGTGACTCCTTGGTACACAGGATACATCACTTTTTCAGTTGTTGGAGAATCGTTTTTGAAAATGGAGTTTCACTGTGACTTTCCCTTTGGTAAATGGAATATTTTGACCTAGTTCTCCTTTTATAGTAATGTTGACACTGTCGAAATACGACTTACTGACGGGTAAATAATGAGGATGCACAAATTCGCGGTGAACGTGATAGGTATTTCCACCTTCCTCGTCAGCGGTAGTAGTATCTACTTTGAAAGGAATGACACGCAGTAACGGTACAGAGGTGTGTCCTACCACATTGTACTCCACCACATCGGAGTACACAAACATCAAATTGAGTCCTTGGTTCATTTCTACAGGGGATCGAAAATATTTGTTAAAATCCAAGTTACTGGATATGCCTGGTATTTCTTTTTTGTTCGGGAGCATCTTGAGGTCTCCACCTAAGATATCAAACAATTCAGGACAAAAGGTAATGGCTATTATTTTCTTCTCTGAAAATTTGATCATGAAGCGGCGAGCCACTTTAATGTACTCAAAGGTAACACTTTCTCTGATTTTGTCCAGGGGTTTACCAAACACAACATTGAACTTGCTTGCAATCGTAGTCACTAAATGTTGACCGCTAAAATAGTAGCCTGCAGGAATGGTCAACACATGAGTGGACAGTTGTTTAGTTGTGGGTCCATCTGATTTCTTGTTGTCAATGCCAGTGATACCTCGTTCATCTAAGGCTTGTTGCAATTGCTTGTCGTACACTTCAACTGTGAAAAAGTTTTGATTTTCGACGATGTTTTTGATTTGTGTCGGGTGTATTATTTCCACTAAAGCTGCTTCCCAATGATCATCTTGATCCAAATGCATGGCTTGAGGTAATTTAGACGTGTAACAACACAATGTGTTGTTAGGAAACACCTCCATGGAACTGTCACTGGGTAACGTTAAGTAAAATTGGTTAATAGTGTTGTTCATATTTCCAATGTTCTTCTGTTAGAGGAGTCACTCGAGGTTAAAGGAGTGTCTAAAAGAGGATTGTGATTGGAAGGGTGACTGTCAGGAGAAGGACTAACGTTGGCCGCCAGACTCCCAATATTGTTACTGTTGTTCCCGTTGTAAGAGTATTTCAGGGAAGGATTGGGAAGAAGATACCCGATGCAACTGCTGAGTAAAATGGTCCACAATTGTTTGTCTCCTTGTTGCAAACTCAAATTAGCAATGGCTGCACCAATGACACAATATACAACAAAGATTTGACAGAAAAAAACGATTTGCGTTTTAGGGACACGTTCTCCACACCACACCCACAAGGGTTGCTTTTGTAAATCTTGCAGAGATGACGTGGGTGAAGGAGTAGTCACTGTGGTCGCTGAAGCTGTATTGAAGGGCATGATGGTCACTTCTTTTTATAGTCGATGACTTGCGAAGCGTCAATCCAAGAATCAAAACTAAGAGGATATCCTTTCCAACGTACTTTGACTTCTTTGACACGACATTTTCCTACTTTACGGGTTCTTCGTTCGAGAATGCTTTCAATGTCGTACACGTCGTCTTCTTTTTTGGTAACACGTTGTAACTCAGGCAAGTAAAATGTTCCTTTTAATACTTCTCCGTTCATGTCTTCCAATTTATAGACGGTAGGATGACGATCGCGCACTCGTCCAGTAACACGAAACAATTCGGTGGTCCAGTTGGGTAAGTAACCTTTGTCGAAAGTGCGTTTGGTTTTGCCAATGCGTACCCAATCTCCCGTGGTTAACACTTCTCTACCTTTCTTGGGGACAGCCCTCGTCCGGGACGTACCAAACAGACGCTCAAAAACAGTCACTTCGTTGTCAGGTGTCACCTCTTGTGGGGAACGTCCAATGCTTCTATGGTAAGATTGATTGTAGGCTTGGACTAAGTGTGGTAAGACGTCGATGTACTTGAGAGTGTGTTGATGTGTAAAATATTTCCACATGCGTTCTTTCAAGGTACGTTGAAAACGTTCCACGACACTGGCTTTGGTTTCAGGATTTTCGGTGGTGAAAAAATGAATGTCACGTTTTTTTAATTCTCGTTGGAAAGCTTGGTTCAGAAATTCGGTGCCTTTGTCGGTTTGCCATCGAAAAGGGTGACGACCGCTTTGTTTCAACACCAGTTGCAAAGCTCGTACTAATTCTCCGCTCGATTTGGATGTCAATGGTACGACCCAGGCAAATTTAGAAAAGACGTCGATGACACAAAACAAATATTTGTAGCCACGATTGTAGGTGGCTAAATGAGAGATCAGCTAAATCGGCTTGCCATTGATGATCGATGCCTTCCACTTGAGTGCGACTTCTGTGAAATTTTCGTCGAATGGGTTTGTGTAAAGTGTACGTCGCTTGTTCTTGTAACCATCGTTGTACTGCTGGTAAACGGAGCTTTTTCAGGCGAGTTTTGGCAGCACGATACAATTTCTGAATGCCTCCGTAACCTGCAGGGTGAGCTGGATCGTAGTAAATGCTGGCTAATACCTTCTCCATGGTTTTTGTTAATAAGGGACCCACTCTTCGAGGATATTGCTTTGGGTGGGACGAAATGCGGGTTGTTTGGAAACGGTTTTACGTGTCCGATGTGCCACAGGAGTTGACGTCGAGGGTAATGGTGGTGGCGGAGGTAATGGGATAGCTTCTTTGGCCTTCTTTTCTTTTCTCACTTCTGGTTTCCTTTCTTTCTTTTTCACATCTGTCGAAGAAGGAGTAGCCATCATCTTTTTAACCCAAGTTTTGAGTTCTTCTCGTGGGGGAGTGGGGGAAGGGGTCAACAAGGAAGCGGCAATCTTACTCGGAATGGGAGTAGCAGTAGGTGTTTAAAAGTAAACACCTTGGGTAATGGTGGGGTAACGTCTGTTTTAACTGCTGTAGAGGGTGAGGGTGAGGGTGCCGGGTTATTCATTAGAGCCTTAAAATCGGACAAAGTGGGTTGAGCTGTTTGTTCCACAGCTTTCTGATGAAAGAGTTGTAGCCGTTTCAAGAGTTGACCGTACTTTTGTGATTTTTCGGTTTCGGATAAATCGTGGCGATGGATCAAGGATTGCAATTCGTGTTGTAATTGCGACATCTCAGCCAAATTGGGATTGGGTGGTAAATGGGGGGATCGTTGTTCTTGCCAATGATGGTATTCCATCCATCGTTTGTAAGGAACCAAAGTTAGTTTTCGTCCTTCCATGGGCTTTCAAAGGTTATGTCTGAGATTGTGGTGCTCCATAGGGTCCTTTTATCTTCTACCCATCCCTTGAGTTAACCCTTGGGTCATCCCTTGTATCAAACCTGGTATTAAGCTTGTCAACATAGGAGCAAGAATGGGTAAAAATCCTCCGCGTTGCACCAACATCTTTTTCTTTTGACGGACGGATATTTTCTTTTGGACCATGTGACGAAGAACGTGTCGATGTTTGGCGAATCATTTTTTCTGGTGTGGAGACAAAGGTATCGTGCCTTTCAAAACATTCAAACAACATTCACACACGGTATCGATGACATCTTTGGAGGCTGATTTAATGATTTGTTTTCGCATGGGCGGAGAGGCTTTGGACAGGACGGACAACACGTCTCCGTGTTTGGCTAAACGAGGAGGTAGTCCTTTCCTTTTCTTTCCTTTGTGGGGTGAATAAGAATGTTTTTTGCGAGGTGAAATCTTTGCTTGTTCGTTCCAGAAATACACTGATGTCAAAGACTTGGTACACACCCTCTTTTATCTTCTTTTTCTATTGGCTTCTCCAAAAGGTAACGGCATGCTTCGCTAAATCCTCAAAAGCAGGGCTAAAGATACCAGTTCGGTTATTAGCTGCTTTGTCTAGTTTCTGCATACCTTTAATAAGACCAATAAATATGCCTCCCCTTTGATGACTTCTCTTTTTCTTTGGATGACTGTGTCTTTTTACGGGAGGACGTCGTTGTTTGGTTTTTGAGCGTTTGGTAGGATGACGAGATTGTCTTTTTCCTTTTCCTTTTTGGACGGTAGAACGTCGAGGGTGATGGTGTGCACGTTTTTGAGGAGGCATCCTTGAGTGTTCATCAGTGGTACAGAAAAAATACTGATTGACGTCGTGGTTTTCAAGTCATATTTTTATACTGGAATGCGTCGCCACTGATTATCTTTGCGTCGTATCAACTTCATGGCAGGTAACACACGTCGTGAAGGAGTTCGCAATGGACTCAATCGGGACAGTTCTTGTTTGGACAAATCTAGTAAACTCTTTAACATGCCAGATCTTTCTTGGACTTTGACTTTGGGGGCAGGTACTTTATGAGCAGCTGCTACTGACGCTAATGTGGACGAGGGTGTCTCCGGTGGAGGAGACGTTTTGAGAGACGCAGATTTCCAATGTTTCATCAAATTAGGAAAAACGGGTGTCAAATTGGGTTTGGCTGGCATCACCCGCAACGGAGAAGTGGCAGCCCCTGAGGCTACTGGCAACGTAGTCCCTGCCAAACGTCCTTGTAGATCTTTTCTTACAGGTCGTGGTTGACGAAGGTAAGGTTGTGTCCTGGCCGAAGTGCCTCTTTTGCGGGTGACCGCTTTTTTCTGTGGACTTTTCTTTTTCTGTGCTTTGGTCTTGGTACCCTTGTTCTTTTTCTTAGGGGCTTGTTTGGCTTTTTTTGTTTTCTTCTTGGGGTGAACTTTGGGAGTATTGGGATCCCATTTTAAAAGGGAACGAATGATGACACCTCCTAGAGAACCACTACCTCCAGGTTTCAATATGATTTGCTTTTTGGTGTGAGTGTCGATGCGAGGATTAGCCAGTTGCGTCAAGGCTACTTTGTTTCTGTCAAAAAAGCGTTTGGTTTGATGTGGAATGTGAATGATGCCTTGCAGTATTTGACGTGCTGTCACCGTAAACCATCGTAAGACTTCTTTGAGACTGGCTACTAAGACGTGAGCACGTCTTTGTGGATTTTTTTCGCGACTGATGCCGTACAAGGCACGAATCAATTTGATCGGAAGATGAGACTGAAGGGACGTCATGTTGACGATGTATGAGACCAGGTCAAAGTAACCCAAGGTTTTTATAGATTTTTTTAGTGCTTCATAGTGTTATGTCGACGAGGAGGACGTGTACACGACAGGTCCTCCGTCTTGACACCAGTCGTGAAACAAATCGGTACGAAATCGCAAATAATCAGGGGTAGTGGGTTTTAAATCCACGAGTAAATAGGCGTGTGGCGTTTGAGTGGCATCATCGTACGCATGAGTTAGCCAAGGTGTTCCTAACTGTTTGGCTAAAACTTGCACTTGTGATTTATCTCGAGGACTTTTAAACAAGACCACGTAATGAGCATTGAGACTAATGGTACGATGGGCTTTACTTTGTTGAAATAAATTTTGTGTAATGTAAATGACACTGGCATTACGATGATGCCCTTTACGTGTAAACCACAGTTTAATTTCTTCTTCGTCTTCTCCTAACATGTCGTCAAAAATAACCCAATGAGTTTGACTAGGGTCAGACACGATCCCCTCGTCTTCTTTAGGAATGCCTGCTACAAACACAATGGAATCACCTTGACTTTCTTGCAAGAGGCTGTATGCCGATTGCCACTCTTTGTAACACCACACGATGCGTTGAGGTGGACGATCGATCAAATGATGTTTATGTTCGATCAAACGTTTGACAAATTCGGTTTTGCATGAACCGCTCGGTCCAGCAATTAACATGTTAAAAGGATGACGAAGATACAAGGCTTTCCAACTAGCCTGATCTAAGTGTTCGTCAATGACTTTGAATGTGGAGGAGGAAGGAGTAGTAGAAAGAGTAGAGTGAGCCATAGTCGTGTAGTGGTATGTCAGTATTGACACAAAAACAGACAAGACAAGAGGTTTTTATACTTTTTTCAAGACACGTTTATTTGAATGCATGTTTAAATTTGAACAACACGAAAACATAAAAGCCAAATGGATAAATACAGGAATAAAATACCTAGGCAAACGATGAAAGTGGAATATAAACAAGTCACTGTACAACGTGGTTTGGGTAACGAAGGTGTCCTAGAGGTAGTATGTAATGTTCTTATAGTCTCCTCTACAGGGGGTACAGTCACATAGGTGTCTTCTCGAAAGGGTCTTTGTGGGGGAATGTCCATGACAGTTCTGTCTTGAACAGAGGGATTGTCTTGGGTGATAGATTCTTTTTCTTTTTCTTCTTCTGGTACTGTTACTAACACAGGATTAAAAGTGACTTTTTCACACGACGATGAATTTTAGGAACACAACGCTTGGGCATAATGGGATACTTCGTTTGTCCAAGCCTCAAAATCCCAACTTTTCCAGTCACGTACATCTGTCCAATGAGGGTGTAAATCACAAGCTACACACACATCTTCGTACACTGCTTCCGTACGTAAAAGTTGACGAATCTTTTTTTCTTGGAAAGGTCGAGACGTATCCAAATGAAAACGTAAGGCTTTGAACAGAATAAGTCTCTCGTGGACATTTAAAGGAACCACCATACTGTCTTATTTTTTTGATAGGTAGTGTTCGTAAAGTGTCCACAAGGAATCGGCAGGTAAACGAAATCCCAGAAAGCAAGTCACTAAAACACACACGACACGTCGACCCCAATTCATAGGGTATAGTTCTTGTAATAAGTGTTCGTAATCTTTCACCGTGTGAATCTTCTCATTGATATCCTTCCACGGAATCTGTTGGATCACCAATGATAAAGGTTGTGGCATGGTTGTTCTCTTTTATACTTCTTTAGGTCAAAGATTACAAGTGTAGATTCAACCCAGAATTAAACATAGAATTAAATTTGCTCCAAAAGCAAAAGTGATTAATATAACGTGTAATTTCGTCCCACTGCCATTCAGGGTAACGGTTAAGAAGGATCAAAGCATCTTCAGAGGTAAACGTAGTAAATTGGTAACAGAGCAAAAAAATACCCTTAATCCAGAGAAATCTAACACGTTGGTTAATTTTTGTCACTTGCCTCTTGTGAATTTCACGACACAAAAGTTCTACGGTCACCCATTGCGATTTTTCTTTAGCAAGGCCTTGCCAAACGTCCTTGTAGATCTTCTCTTGCAATTCGTGTGGTAATCCTTGAATATAATGTTTTAGAGAGGGTTTATATACTGGTCTAGGTGTGTTACACGACATGGAGTAGTAGTGTCACTTCCAATCACTAGGTCCCACTAAAGGTAGGTATTGACAATTCGGAGACCATCGAGCATGTTCCAAGTAAGCGGAATCTTTATGTTCCCACTCGTAAATGGATACACCACAACTGAAACACTTGACTTTATCCCCTTCGCTCAAGTAGAAAAATCCAGCTCTGGCTAATTCTTCAGGAGTTGGTCCAGGCAGATATTTTGGCCATTTATCTTTGAAGGTTTGGAATCGACTTTTAAAGTGGCAGTATTCAGGTAAACTCGTCGGGAACGAATATTCGACTCTCCTCACTTCTGTTCGATTCAGGTACGGTGAAATTCCTAGGAGTCCACGATAACGTGTGGCACCGCTTTCGCATCCCTCAGGTTTGACACGCACAGCATTACTTTCCAGGGTAGATATAGGGGTAGTAGTCATAGCAAAGTTCCCACGATATCCAGCTGAATCGCTAATGTCACAACGTCTGGCATCACTGCAATCGTACGGTTTACCATCGCACTCTGTAACGCAATTACAGTGCATACCACAAGGACACTTACAGTTTCCTTCCGGGCATCTTCCGTTGCAATGCATGGGTCTTATCCATCCAGTACTTTTCACACTCGGGAAAAGTACATTTCTTTTACAATCCCCAAATTTGAATGATGTCTGTTTAAATGGATTCATCTTCTTTTCGCTGGGTCGTTGTAGTGACAAATGAATTATTGATCGTGGACGATATCCCTTTTTATATGCTGCCCAATTTCGACGTGCCCGTACGGTAGAGTGAAGTGATTGGGAAGTCGTACTCTCTTTTGGTACACGATTTGGTAGACTTTTTCCAAAGGTCGGCTAACAATTTGGTGTGTGGGTAAACGGACAATCTTGTGCGGTTCGTGGGTAGTCACTTGAAACGTTTCATCCTGTCCCGACTGCAAGGCTTCTTGTAGTACGTCAAAGTTCACCACTTGACTGGTGCGATAATTAAGAGTCAATCCTTTCACTTTACATTCGGTGTGCATTTTTCCTTGGGGGTCTCGGTATTCGTAGCCGTAATTTTTAGGACCGCCACTTGCAAAACTTAGAATCTTGTCGTCGGGATGTTCATCGGTCCAGGCTCCTAAACGGTCTCCTTCGATGACAGGGTTACACTGGTTCGGTCGGTGAATGTAGATGCAACTGTCTGTGTCAAAATACAACACGCGATCTCCTAACAGTTCTAACACTTCGTACAATTTTAAGCGAGCGTGGGCTGTCACGTAAGCCGCAATGATGACATTTCCAAATTTGTCGGCTTCTACAAAGTCTAGTTCTTCTTCGTAATTGACTAAGATCAAGTCCTCACGAATGACGTCCACGTGTTTGATGACTTTGGTTGGGTAGTGAATCATCTGGAAGTAGCGAGACGGTTCGGACAAATACTCCGTCTTGGGTAAAGACGGACGTTGTGCCATTTTACCCCACAAACAATTGAGCATCACTTTGGCAAACGACCGCCTTCCTTCGTTTTTCTCGATGTGGTCTAAAGTGATACCTTCCTGCTCCCGATATTTTTCTTTGAATATCTTTTGGTCTTCGGGAGTGTGACACCAGGAAGGATAGCCACTAGCTTCTTGTTTTAGTTTTAAAAAGGCATCCACGTAGTCTGCAAAAATACCTTTCTGTCTCTCGTCGCCCTTGCAGTATTGTTGTGTTTTGGGAAAGTGGTAAATTTCGTACACTTCAAACAGTTGATATCCCAGGTCCAGAGCTTTAAACAATTCCACGCTCACCCACGTTCCTGTCAAGGCACGTTCTTCCTGAGTGTGATGACAAGGTTGGTCTTGGTTGCACGTTTCGGCACATGTGCGACACAAAGGAAACATCAGTTTTCCTTGGCAATGGTGAGGTAAAACGGAATGGTACAAGTCTGTGGGTGGTAAGACTTTACACTTGATCAATCCTTCGTACTGGCGAATGTGGTCCAAATCAATGTGTTCTGTCATCAATTCTGGATGCCCTACGGGAAAGTGACAATATTTGCACACGTAAGGATACAACGAACACACGTCCAAGTATTTGATTTCTTCTCCCTTCTCCTCGACCGCTTGGTACAGTAAACAGGTAGCATTCGTTCGTCCTCCGTACAAACTATCCCGAGGGTTCAGGGGGTCCACCCACTTGTAACTTTCTACGATGCGTTTAAACTCGGGATCGGTTTTCAAACGCTGATCGTACTCGTGTTCCCACATTTCCACCACCTGGTATCCTTGCTGTTCTAACTTCAAACGTCGCTGACACGTGGTCTGGTACAAGTCTTCCATGGTTCGTTGTAAAAACTGATTTTTGGTGTTACGCTGAGGGTAGCATAGGGGACATCCGTGAAATAAACATCCGTTAAACTCGTATACGATCTGAGGGTTTTCTAAGTCCCAACCATCTACCGAATACGTTCCGATGCTCTTTTCGCCTCCTCCGTTGCGAGCGTGATGGATCCATTTGTCTTCCTTGTCGCACAAGTAATGGAGCCAGCGTAGGGCTTTGACCGAGTATTGACGTTTGACAAAATTTGTCGTTTGAGGACTGATGACCGCTAGAGTATTTTCAGGCATAAAGCGTTTTCGGTACACTAAAGAACACGCTTTGGCGATGGTACAAGCTTCTTTCAAAGGATCGATCCCTCCGTATTCCATGAACAATTCTCGAAATTTTCCACAGCAACGTCGTAAAATGTCCACGTCAGATCGACAGTACTTTAACATTTCTTCTTGAAAGTCAAAAGGGTCCGAGGCGTGAGTCTGGTACCAAGCATAGAAAGCTTCTCGTTGTTCGGTGCGCATGTTGTCGGGGTCGTAGTCGTCAGCCTCAGGCAAATGGGGTAGAACGACATGTTGATTGGCTTTGGTATTAAAAAAGTGTGGAAAATAACCTTTAGCCATTTCTGTCATTCCAAACGTTTTAGGCATGCGACTTAATGGCATGGCCAAGTAACACATCGAATCTTTAAACTGTACTTGTCCTACTTGCATAGAAATGATTTTGACTCCGTTTAAAGTCACTTGAGGCCGTTCGGTACTTTGTTCCGCATAGTATCTGAGCAGAAATTAACCATCGTATCCCGAGAAATTGTGAGCCATGACCGTGGCATGGCGATGACAATTGCCGTAACGTTCGATGTCTTCTGGACTCCACGTTTCGTCGATGGGATTAAGGATCCATTGGGCAAAATCGGCTAGCGTGTTTGACCCTCGAAAGATTTTTTCACGTCCTCCAGGAATCTTGCTGCAGTGAGGGCAATGACTAAAGATGGGCTCTTGGATGCACTGCTCGCACGCACGGTGAGCTACGCAGAAATTAGGAATGTGAATACCAGTTTCTTGCATGCATTCGAAATCAAAAAAGATAAAATTCCCTTTCTTCTGGGTATCATCTGGTCGGGGTTGATATTTTTGAATGAAGCATTCGTGCTCCAAGTCCACGATTTGGCGACAAATGTGACATCGTTTCTTCCCTCGACAAACGTGTAACATGGCACTATTGGTACGTATGCCTTGTCCACAAGTAGGGCACAATCTCAGGAGTTGACAAGCACTTTTCTGCTGTGAACCTTGCATCTTCAAATGTTGTTGGTAACAGGTAAGACTGACAAAAGTGCGCTGACACACAGGGCAATGCACTCTTTCTTGTCCTTGGTCCAGACAAGGTTGAGAGGCCAAACATCCCTCACATTTTGATCCACAATGCTTGTGTTGTTCTCGATTGTTATAACCATAGTCACATTTTTCACAGTAGTAACTGAATTTCAGAAATCCAGTGATACTGGTAATGGTATCAAAATGACCATCGTGATGATAGACGTGAATGTATTTTCGGTCTTTGAAATCGTGGCCTCGAAACAAAAGAGGTCCACGCACTTCTTGAGGGTGTACTTTCAAAGTGTAATGTGGAGACAAGACGTCTTGCAACTTTTGCATTTCTGGAATGCCACAAGGAGTGTCTTTTGATATCCCCGCTTGCTGTAACAGAAGTTCTGCTTTACTTCGTTGTTTGGCTCGGTCCGATTGTCGAATAGTTTTCCAGGCTCTTTTCCATTCTGTCGTGTCGTTCTTGTTGGCATACGTTCGTCCCACGACGACAGCACGGGCTAAACACATCTGGTCTTGAGGATTGTTAATTTGGACGAGGCTTCGCTTCATGCTGCGAAGGCTGTCAACCAATAATACTTTTTTGCGTCCTGTCCCCTGGGGAAGAGACACGTGGGTCATAAACAGTGTGGCGTTTCCATCGTCAATGTGAAACTTGTCGTTGGATTGTTGCACATGTTGAATTTTGTCGATGACTTTGGAAGGTGTTAATTCTGATGGGCTAGTAAACTCGATCCAAACGGGAGACTTCAAATTATCGTGATGAATAGAAAGTCTCAAGCGATCGTCTTCTTTGGCTTGACATTGCTGTTTCAGTGCAGTTAACACAGAATCCCACACCTCAGTAATGAACCCTTCTGTATTCTCCAAAGGTACATTGGCCTTGAAATCTTTAAACTTTACGGCATACGTGTAAGCCGTTGTTCTAAATTTTCGAGAGGAACGCTTTCCCGTCTCTCGAATGTGATAGTAATTTTCAGGGTTTACTAAGGGTGGTGCACTTTGCTTGGACGTGGATTGTCTGGGTGTGGATTCGGGCTCACTCATGTCATCTTCAAAATCACTGGCATGAATTTGAGCCAAGACTTCAGCTACTGTGCTAGGCGATACATTACGTTTCTGTCTCTTACTGTCTTTTCCTTTCTCCACAGAATGATGTGGTCTTTTCATCTTGTCTGCAAAAAGTCAAATGACTACCTTTTAAAGACCATAACCCTATATATTCATGTTCGATCCGTGCATATATATAAAGGGTTAGTGTCTAACCTTTCAGTATTCCTTTCACTCTCACATTGACCAGAACGATGGAAGAACCTACACAAGTGGAACTTCTCATTAGAGCTTTACGTGGGATCATACGAAAGTTTTCGTCAGACCAGCCGACGGTCTACTCTCCTTCCTATCGAGATAAAAGTCAAGATACTTGCTATATCTGTAAGAAGAAAGGACATTGGGCTACAGAATGTTCAGATCGTAACAAAAATAAAAAAAGCTACAATAGAGACAAAAGTCAAGATACCTGTTATTATTGTAAAGAGAAAGGACATTGGTCTCCAAACTGCCCTAAGAAACAACAGGAACAGGAGGAGGAGGAGAAGGAGGAAATTCTGAACAGGAGGAGGAAGAGGTACCCTCCCCCAAGGAAGAACCCCGTCACGTTCACAAGAAAAGAAGACGAAACGAAAGTGAAGAGGAAGAAAGAAAAGCTGTGACAGTAAAGAAAATGAAAAAACAGAAAGAGTGAAACAGAAGAAAACCTATGAACTTTTTTAAAGTGGTCTTATGTTATGTTATGTTGTGATTTTGAATTGTGACGTTTGTACTAGAATAAACTAAAGAGAAAAAACGTAAGTGTCTCTTGGTTTTGATTTGATAGTATAATTACCTACACTCACACATTCATTCACTCACACGTACATCATGGGTTTTTAAAGAAATAAAGGACTTTTGAGTTTTCATTGAAATAGGCAATTGACATAGTATTTCTTTTCGAAATAATTGGAGTGGTCCTGAAAAGGACCGTTGGTGTTTTGTGTGTTTAAAACAAAACAAACTCAGAAACGGGATGAAATCCTCTTGAGCTGTCTTAAGCCTTTGCCACGGCCAAGGCCTACTTCGGGACTGGTGGTTCTTGTCAATGATTTGGTAGAAATCACTAACGGTGGTAAGGTAGACGTAGTCACAGAGAGATCAGGTTGTTTCGCTCGAGAAGGTCTTTTTCTCTTCGGTCGTGATAAAGAAGTCTGATACATTTGTTTCAGACTCCTTAACTCAGCTAAAATATCTAAAAGTACCGTCGTAACCGTTTGATTTTCACTATTTTCTTTCTGTCCTTGGTCTTCATTCTTCTCCGTTGCTGCTGCTGCTGCTACTGTTTCTTCCTGGTGTTTTCTTATTGCTTCTTCTTCTTCCTGCTGTTGCATAAGAAAAGCTTGTTCTTCTACTTTCTGTTGTTGTAAAAATCGCTCCAATGCTTCTTTTTGTCTTTGTTTAAAATCATCGACGTGTCCATAAGAAGATACAGAAGGCAACGAAGGTTCCGGAATAAATTCTTGCGATGTTAAAAAATCCACAATATCCCAGTTAAAATCAACTTCTTCTGGATGTAGATTTGTCATGACTTTAGTAGTCACTGTTGGTCCATGACTTGCTGTCTCTACTCCTGTCTCACTCCAATTCATTGTCTTCTTACTGTCCGCCATGATTGACAACTCTCTTGAATCGATTGACTGCGCACAGGCGCTAGTACCTCTATATAGAAAAGGTGACGTCACAGACTGCTCTCTTCCGATTGGATGGTTGTGTCTGACTTTTGTAACGCACGTTTGGATTGGTGGATACACTCAATCCGTTTCAATCCGCTCTTCCCCTATAAATAACCGCAGTACACGGCATTCGATTCACCTGTTCTCATCAGAAGATGTGGACTAATGTTGAATCGTCAACCCTTGTGTCAAGTATGCTGTTTAGGACTGACATACCCATGTATGTCAGATCATCATGGAGTGTCATTCATAGGACGGAGACAGCCTATTTGAAGAGAAGAGTCTATGTGGAAAGACAAGGTTGCTTGAAGAGAGTTCTCTTCTATGGACCCACAGTAAGGAGAAGTTTAAGGAAGAGAAGAAGATCTGTGAGATGTCCTCTGTGTTAACAAGACAACAAGACAACGTTAACATTACACCTAACGGCCCTTTTCAGGGCCACTCATAAGTCTCGAAAAGATAGTAGCTTTCATTGCCACCCTTTTTTTCCCTTGTTTTATTTCCCATGTTATATTTCCCTTGAGGCTAGATAGGCCCACTATGTTCCATTTCCCTTGAGGCTATATAGACCCACTATGTTCAATTTCCCTTGACGCTATACAGACCCATGTTCTATTTCCCTTGAGGCTATAGTGCCCCAAGCTGTTTTGAGGCTATAGTGCCCCAAGCTGTTTTTGACTGGATTTTCCCTTGAGGCTATAAATCTTGAGGCTATAGTGCCCCAAGCTGTTTTTGACTGGATTTTCCATTGAGGCTATAGTGCCCCCTATTACTACTATCGGTAAACAAATGTTAAGCTTATTCCTAGATTGGTAAGCTGTTGTCAAAAGGTAACATTTATTTTACCCATAACGATTTATTCAAATTAGCAAGGAACCTAATTCATATGGAAACATTGTTATAATCCCACCATAGCATGATGTGGATACCTCAAACAAAAAAGAAAATACTTAACTGATAATGGGCCATACTTGACTGATAATGGGCCACATTTGACTGATAATGGGCCACACTTGACTGATAATGGTACATAATTGACTGATAATGGGCCATACTTGACTGATAATGGGCCATAACAGCATACAAGTGTACAACAAGGGATTTCGAGAATCAACACTTGCTGTTTTATGAACTGCTTACAAGCGTAAATTTATATATATATTGAATAATCTCTATTGAATAACAGTATATACTGATGAAAGAAACTATGTGGTGGGCAAAGACGTTGCAGCACCCAAACCGACTGATGGCACTAACTTATTTCTACCAAACAATAGTGTATAAACATATTTGAGAATGTTTAGACTGAATCAGTATATAAGGTTACACATAAGCTGTATTTTAGGCAAATAGGTACAACAACTTGTAGTACATTTCGCAACATTTTGTAGGACACAGCTAAAAATCTAACATAACCATTGCTGCTAGGAGAGTGACTCAGATTAATATCATTTTAGTAAATATTCCAACAATATAAAACAGATATAAGGTGAAAATCGCGTATGCTGGCGGTGGATATTGCTTTCATTTCTGCTATCTATTGACGTAAACGAGCACAGTAATTGCATACATCCAGCGACTGGTTTGAACTGGAGTTAAACCCTACCTTTATATCGAGGTAACTACAAGCGTTATTCCAAAGTCTGAGTAACGAATTGTAAGACGAAATGTTGTAGAGGACATTATAGAAGACACAGTAAATAAACATTGTGCAGACAAGAATATTTATGATACAAATGTTTATACAACCAAGTCTGCCAGTGATGTTGTGCCCACACTCTGTCTGACCCGATTCGATTTTCGGATGTTAAACGTAAACAAACAATAATGACCACGAGATTCTTGTTTGAGTCTGCAATTACGGTCTGTTTGTATATCCTCAAACCTTTCATCTGTTGGTAAAATATCATTCAGTCAGTTAATTCTTTATCTGCAGTAAAATTTATACTATTTGTATTTTAACAATCGAATAATATACTTCAGCTTAGAATTTTATAAACTAATTGTAAGTTGTATATATCGTTTCTATATTTCTTCAGGTTCCTTTAATTAGCTGCTTTTGTAAAATCATACCTTCATGTCGTCATTGTCTTTTAGAGCTACTATTCCATTTAGATCTTGTCCCTGATATGCAATTTTGTCCAGGCTGACACTTTGCTGTTTCTTCCGTGTCTCCAAGTCAATCAAATCTATTCTAGAGTTCTCCTTTACTGGTAAAACGATTTTCTAGATGCATGTGGGCTAAATCCTCATCTTTTAATTCGTTGATAAAACTAGATCATTCGAGTTGTTTCATTATTGATGGAAGCTCCAGACCATCATGTTAAAATTATTTGTCTTTAGATTTGATATATATTTCACCGTTACCATTTATGCCTATTGAATATTTTCCTACAATTTCCAAACCTTTATATAAAGAATATTTACAAATAATTTCTCCAGTTTAACTTTGTTTGTTGAAAATATTGATCATTAGTATGTTCGATATTGCCTCCCCCATACAATTAGGAACAGACACAGTAACAGAAACTTATGTTTCGACTTGTATATCTACCATATAGTCACCATACCCCCACCTCTATACAGGAGCAAATTTCCCATTACCCTTGACCATTGTGAAAAAGATCGAGATACAATGCAAATATTAGCACTTTTTTCATAATTGAAAGCGTACAACCTTGAACAGAACATAACTAATGCAAACCAAACTTTCCAAAAGAGTCGGTAAAAGCAACAAATAAAAGTAACTGATAAAGAGTTGAGGAAAAAAGGAGAACATTCCAAGAAGACGGAAAAAATCTTTTTGTAAATCGTGTCAGAGAACGGGTATTGAAGGTTGAATGAAATCTACAATTTGTTAGACATTTTAGCAGACTTTTATGTTTACGTGCCATAGACCAACACCCTAGCTCATAAATAGACATTGTTGTATGGTAAAATGCTCTTTTCTCGATGTGTTTTTCTATTTTCCGATTAAGCTTTTTCCAAAATCTGATATTTAAGTAAAGCTGTACTTTTGAAAAGAAAAATATTGAATTTTTCGAATAATAATTTAATTTGAGTAATATTCATGTCGATATAAAATCATGTCTGTTACCGTCATAATGTCGATTCATTATGTTTATGTTTTGCTTACCCATAAGTCTTATCTATTTTCTACCCTACAGACACAATTAGGGCACTTGTTAGTTTTATCTGGCTTGCTATGGAATCGGTTAATACATTACAGAAGTCTTTATTGTTAATTCATTTCAACAGTAATATGTTTGATTGATGGAGACATATAGTATTGGTACTTGTATGTATTATGTACGCAAAGACAGCAAGAATAACAGGTGTACTGTCAGTACAACAAAAACTTTGAACAGCGTGAGTACACTCATTTCACTTAGATCAATTATCTTTCCATTCGTTTTCATATTCTTTTATGTGTACCATTATCAGTTCTCTCTCTCTCTCTCTCTCTCTCTCTCTCTCTCTCTCTCTCTCTCTCTCTCTCTGTACATAACTATATTGTAAATTTTAAATGCACACCATCTCCTCTAAGGATTCACGCATGTTGCTCACAAATGCACTTGATACAAAAGTACAAGAACATTTTGAACTCAGTAAAGTGTCAAATAAGTATCAATCTCATGTAGGGGTACGATGATGTTCCTTCGCAACATCTCTTGCACCGATTATGCTGCTGTTACTAACATTTGTGGTCTGTTTTCACGAGGGCTGAGTGAATAAATGTACGATCTCAAACTCAAACTGATAAATACAAACAACTTTGAGAAATGCAGCAAAACATGTTCAATAAAACATAACCACTTACTAACACCATGTAGTTTTAAATACAGCAAGTATATATACGGCACGGTGATTTACGTTTTTGTAAACCCAATAATAATTTTGAAAACAACTAGGGCAGAAACTTAAATTTAATTTTTAATTTTCAGTCACAATGTTCTTGAGACATGTCTACATGAACACCTGTTCACTTTGATACAAATTTAGAATAAACATTTTTCCGTACTGGATACCTATACCTGAGAAGAGCGAGTATGCGTGTGTGCGTGCGTGCGCACGTGTGTGTGTCTGTGTGTTATGATCATGTATTCATGATCCCCACGACGACAACAACTATAAAACTGTGATGATAATCTATTTTAAATAACACATACCTTTGCTGTTATATACATATATATCCAACCTTTCACCTGTTCACCAACATTAAAGAAAGAAAGTACTTCTGTACGAAACTGACTGTCAGCAGCTTTTTCAAAAATATTTAACAAATTAATAACTCTTAAAGTATACAAAAATTCTTAATATTTACTTTCCTTTAGCTATAATGTGGAAATTCCTTCTCTCAGTTTTACATATAAATCCCAATTTTGAATCCATGATTCAAATATATCAAACCCTATCCTAAATATTTCCAGAAAAATTCATAAAATTCAACAGCGAATCAATCACTTCCTGTAATGTTACCATGGCTCGTTTTCTTTGATTATTTAGAAGCTTTCGAAAGATTTATTTCACCCTCTAATTGTCTTGATTCATCTTGTGTCAATTTAGGAATATCAAATTTTCCCAGTTTTATTCCCAGTTTTATTTGACTTTACATTATTATCTTCTTTATTAAATAATGTATCAAAGAACATTTTACTTCTTTTATAATTTTAAACTGATCAGAGATTATTTACCCCGACTCATTTATTACTTTCGTTATTGGATTGTTCATCAAAGGGATCAGGAAATATTGGAACAATCATTCTATTAATATTTTCTTTCCATAATTTTTTAACCCGAATTTTAAACGCGCAGTTACCTCCGAATACATCATACTAGAATTTGTTTTTATTACATTTTACAAATGTTTAATTTCTCTCAGCAATTCCTTTTCGTTTCCCTTTGTTCAATGAGAACAATAGTCTATTAAGAAGGCGGGGTTTCATGCAAAAAGAATTTTGAAGAATAAATGATCATCCTTATAGTTGTTATTAACATTATTATTATCATATTATAAATAATTATTTATTATTATTATTATTATTATTATTATTATTATTATTATTATTATTATTGTTATTATTATTGTTATTATTATTATTATTATTATTATTATTATTATTATTATTATTATTATTATTAGTAGTAGTAGTAGTAGTAGTAGTAGTAGTAGTAATAGTCATATAAGAATCAGGAAAATACGGTAACTTTATTCCTTCTAATTTCTTCTTTACCTTTTCTGTGTAATTTTGTCTTTTAGAAACTATTTATTGAATTTCCAAATGTCTAGTACCTTTATATATAGTGAAAATTGAAAGGTGAGTATTAAAATTTTTCATGTCGCCTGGATTTAATCGTAGATCTCTCCCTTTAGCACTTTCTCAAACAGCTGAATATGTAAACCAATCTCTTCTAGATTTATCTCGAGCAATCCGTTGAAAACCTAATAATTGTGAGCGCGGTCAGCGTTCGTTGCCGTTTTTATTTCGACGTAGACAAGACTAGTTCTTTGAACGTTGGCGCGTTATAACTATATAAGGAAGATGTGAATATTTCTTTTACTTACCTCTGGACAATACCGTTGGGTATTGACCCGTAACCAAAATGTTAAACTAACGGAACTAGTTTTGAAATATAAAATAACTATTTATAGATGTTATTTGGTGTTTTCTCAACTTCCATATCAAGAGTAATAATATTACATTCGCTATCCTTGAATCAGTTTTTAACTTTAAAATCTATATTTTTTGCAAGAGTATTGCGACGGCACATGGGCTGCTTGTATTAGAACTAAAGTAACATGTATATCCCCACTTTGGGTCAACACAGCTGGTTCGATTGCTTCTGTGAAATGAGTATCTTGTAAAGAATATACGGAACAACCTTCTTTTCTCCTTAAACGTTCAAATACATATTTTCGTTTTTCAATATATCTTCGTCCACTTGTATTTAAAAAACAAAATACAAACCATTATCACATAATATTTAAAGATTATACAATTCCTGCAAATTTAATCAATTGTAAACATGGCAATGAAAAGCTACATACTGTGAAGGATCCACTGGATGACCAAGAAAATCATAAAATGCTTAAACATAAGAAGCCATAAAAGAAAATTAAGTAGTAGTCACATAGATTACAAATATAGAGAAACAAATTAAAATTAATACCCATGGTCAAAGTACGCTTAGCTTTGTAAAGTGAAACACGGTGAATATATTGCATGGTAGGCTACTACAGATTTAGAGCGTCCAACGATTCCACTATTGACCAGTGTTGACTCGATGGTTTTACCTACTTTGGGGTTGTCTGGATGGTATGAGAGGATAAATGGAATTCTACGGTTTTGCTTATTTTGTTTGTTTGTCTTCTCTATGTTTTGTATTTGGCTTTGAAAAAAAAAGACTCATTAAGAGTCGCACTAAAGTTAATCCTCCCGAACAAACCTGTAGTAACCTACCGGAGACCGAAAAAATCTCAAGTACATCTTAGTCAGAGCGAAACTATCGCCAATCACTAAGCAAGACCCACCACCTTAATCAATCTGGCCTCTGTGGCGATTAAAGGTGCAAAACCTGTTAAAATATGATAGAGACCAGGATTTTTAATTTTTCCTCTCCTGTCCAAACATTCAGTGATATAACACGTATTGCTCACAATCCCAGCTGGAGTTCAGAAACCAGGAAAGAAAAGAAATCTTAATAGACACGCCGCCTTAGAATATTGAAACCAAGCGGTTTAAACCAAGAAGACTAGAAAAAGACAGCAATGCACAAATAACAGGATCTTTTGGAGCCGTCAGAGTTTCTTTTAAATAATTCTCTAACTTTGTCTAGTAGCATATAATTACTACTATAACAGTGAAATATCCGGGATAAAATTTACATAATATAACAAATGTTATTGTACATCGATTTCTATACCAATAAAAACATACAGAATCTTCAACAAGTTGAAAGAAGCTAGTTGAAACATAATAAATCTAAAGATTTAATTTCTGTAGAAACAGTCAAGTAAAGTTTTGCAAACACAACGGTTTTTCTGTTTTATTATTTATCTTCTCTTGTCTATTAAAAAGACCCGTTATGAGTCAAAAGCGCCCAGTCTAGTTATCTACTAGTTTTGCAATGTTCGTTGTCAGTTATTGCATTTATCTTAATCAATCCCTGATCACGTGATCCTTTCTTGGATGCAGTTCACTTGAAAAGACGGATATTTGCCATATGATTGGTATTATTTGTATATACACACTAATTGCCTTGCAAAAAAGATAATATAGTTATATCACGTTACAGTTATATACCTTTTTTCCTTCACTTGACGGAAGAAAGAACATCTGCTATTGCTACTTTTATGTAGTAGTTGTTGTTGTTGTAGGGTTTAACGCCATTTTTGAGCATACGATAGGCTATACATGGTGTCCAGTATTAATGGTGGAGGAAGAACCCAGGAAAACCTCCGGAAAGAATCACCGACCCACCAGAAGCTCCTGGCAAACTTTCTCACATACCCATATTGGCCGAATTTGAGGCTCGAACCTCCATAACGGAGAGCGCTTTAGACCGAATCATACCAAAGACTTATAAAAATGGTACTAACAGCTACCTCAATAGGCGCTCAGTATTAAGAGTTTAGTGTTATGACTGGTCATCCTGTTATTAGGATAATGGGACTGGGTGGGACATCATGCTACATATCTGTGGTATGATGCCCCCGTGCTAGACATCACTACAAACTCACACTGCAGATATCGTAGCGATGAGACTGCTTTTATAAAGTTACGTTAAAAATCCAAGTCACACACACACACACACACACACACACACACACACACACACACACACACACACACAGGGATTCCGGGTCCATTCAGTGTTTGCCGTTTATATTGTAAATAAATATTGGTCCTACGCCTCATGAATCTCCAAGTTGTCTGTCTGTTTGCATTTTCAGGAAACAGAAACAATCTTGGTCCTGCCATAATGTCTTGAGGTGCAATACTAATGTTCTCTTGAGTTTATCTTTACAAAAGAATATGACCTTCGTCATACTCTGTGGAGGGGTGTCATCCTGAAATCATCTATCCACAATAGTTTGATATTTTAATTCCGGCTATACTGATGCAAGTCGTCAAATCTCGTCTCGAGTGAAGCATTCACAACCCGTATTCCATTATTTTCCTCCCTGATTATTTTATTTTCTTTCTCAAGCTTATGAATACATTTTGCCAAGAATGTATTTTACGCCTTGATTCAAAATTCTCCGCGTACATTTCGGCAGATCCCCAAAGTTTTTTGCAATGTTCCGTTTTAATCTTCTTTAAATTTTTCAGGGAATCATTAATTGCAGGTTTAGTAACAGTTTCTTTAAGTTTTTGGTCTATATATTTCGTTGATACCACTTTTGATAGGGCCTCAAAGATAGCGTCTAATTTGTTTTATGTATATTTCCATTCTTGTAGTATCTTGCATTTTGATTAATAATTGACTAATCTGAGTCTGTGTGGGTGTTAGCAGGGTGGGGGTTGGGGTACACATCAATCTGGAGTTGATTTTGGTGATACTCTCATTTTTGGATATGGACCTGCCGTATCTTCTTCCCAACGTCCATGTGGATTCTTTACTGAACCTTTAGGGGGCATTTTTTCTTTCCAGGTGCGTTAATATTCCACGATCTTAACGACTAATTATCCTGGGTAAACATGGGCGTACGAGCATTCATGTATAGTGCAAACTTCACTGTAGTTTTAAAAATGCCATTACTTTATCCGGATATATATTTCTGTTCCGCTTTTTAATACTGTATATAAGATGAAAACTAATTTTGTACAATTATAATTTAAATTTGTTCACAACTGTTTAAAAGTATAATATATTGTACTCGCAAATGTGCTTCATGTCTTTTGAATGACCGACAATTTTACATTGATTAATACAATTTTCCGATAAAGTCCTCAGAGACGTAGCTGGGAAGGCTGGTGGTAGGGGGGGGGGGGTGGGGGGGGGTGCTGCAGAGGGAGACAGATGTTTCTCGGCGCCAAACTAGTGGGGGTGCCAAAATGGTCTTTGAAAAAGGTTGTATGTGGACTTTTTGCTGCAAATATGCAAGCATGCATTAGTTTTTTCTTCTCTTAAATAGCCGTTGGCTTTACATTTGGTGTTGGTGATTTTATTAATGAAAATAATGGGTTTCAGAGTTGAGGGGGGGGGCCTAAAAATGAATATTGTTTCCGGCCTCCAAACACTCTAGCTACGCCTCTGAAAGTCCTTAAATGTGAAATAGAATTAGCGAAGTCCACAATCCGAAAAAGTTACACTTTTTAGATTTTCTATTAGCAGAAAAATATCACACACTAAAATAATTCCTACTCTTTGTAAATGAAATTTGCCTTTACTGGAGCTGACCGATCTTAACTCGGTCGTTGTGACCTTGACCTGTTCCGCCATGACAGCTTTTTATGACGATACAAAATACCTTCAACATAAAATTATTTTGTTTAGCAACACGATAAAGCTTAATTATTAACTGAGATTAGCACGATTAAAACAAAATTGAGAGTACAACATGCGGGTGAGTAAGATACTATCACGTTGATTTTCATATTTAAAAAATGCTGTCGCTTTATTGAGAGACATATACAGTGGTTGTTTATTTAAAAAATGGAGTTGATGTTTTATTCAAAGTTGATAGTTAAAGACTGCTTTATGCAGTAGCAGGCGAAGGGATGAGTTAATTTTGATAAATGTATGTTCTACAATATCAAACGTAAACACGTAGTTACTCTAATAATAGGGCGCAATTGATCTGTGACACACGTTGGTACCAGATTATTGGCAATTTTACAATATGTACATAACGTTTTGACCGTCGGGTGGTGTGTTATAGAAACAAGCGGTTTTAATTGTTTTATTGCCGGAGAGCGTCAGGTCTAAACATAGATCAAAGTAATTGTAATGGTATTAGGGAATAGTTTTCTAGACATCAGTACATGCGCTTGACGCAAATTGATTTTACGATGCAACAATAAATATGTCTACCTGAAAAGATTTAGGATGAAAAAAAGCCTATCTTTGTCTGAAAGAAAGTACAGCTTATTAAAGTGGAGATCAGATCGATTAACAAAACAGAATGGGAGACGGAACAGCACTAATCCTAGCATCAGTTTTGAAGGAAACAAAATTTAATAAAATAAGAAGCAGACAATTATATTACCACTTCCATCAGCAGTAACAAAAACCTTTATTAAGCTTAAAAGCATGTACTCATTCTAAGATGGTCCTAATTGCGATTCATTTAAGAACTAGCCATTAAGTTTGGTAGCCAGATACATTTGTCGTGAGAATTAAATTCTAAATATTCATTAGTGTAGAACCTGTCATCATAGGCCATGGTTTTATAGGGAACAAGCAGATGCTTCCAAACAGTTCAGAGTGATTTTAGAAGAAAATATAGTTTTGAAGGATGTTTCAATATGGATAGTATGAACATGTTAACTAAGTATCCTAATACATATGAGCTGGCTAACCTAACATATTAACTGGGTACCCTATCACATTAACTGCGTACCCTATCACATTAACTGCGTACCCTATCACATTAACTGCGCACCCTATCACATTAACTGGGTACCCTATCACATTAACTGCGTACCCTATCACATTAACTGCGTACCCTATCACATTAACTGCGTACCCTATCACATTAACTGCGTACCCTATCACATTAACTGCGTACCCTATCACATTAACTGGGTACCCTAATTCAGGAACTGGCAACGATAAAAACGCAAGCCCCACCAAACAATCTTTTTTTTCAAGTTATTAAATATGTAGGCATGTTGCATGTAGAATACGTGGAGCGTATCATGCGATGGTAACATCCGTTCATTTGTCAGTTAACAATTTGGATTCCCTGAAATAACCTGATATCTTATTTATATATTTTCATCCAACTTGCAGAAACTCCTATCGATCTGGGGAGCGGAGGGCTTCTAAATGATAAAGGTTAAAGCGACTTTGCATCACAGAAATAAAGCGGCTTTCTTGCAAAGGTATAAATTCAGGTTAAAATAGCCTCCACAAAGCTTTACAAGAACTGTGAGGTCAATGTTGCTCTTCTGCTATCACAGAGAATAATCTTCTTTAGTCAGTAATAATAATTAAAATTAACTTGGGAGTACATCACTTTATATATTCATAGCGAATATTAAAGACTAAATTAAAACTAACTTGGGAATAAATCACTTTGTATATACATAGCGAATATTAAAGACTAAATTTAAATTAATTTGGGAATAAATCACTTTGTATATTCATAGCGAATATTAAAGACTAAATTAAAACTAACTTGGGAATAAATTACTTTGTATATTCATAGCGAATATTAAAGACTAAATTAAAACTAACTTGGGAATAAATCACTTTGTATATTCATAGCGAATATTAAAGACTAAATTTAAATTAACGCGATTAATATATCTGGTATCAAAGAATTTATCTCGAATCACGTAATAATATTTTGTTTGCGTACTTTGTAGCTGTCAGATGTGTCGATAGTATTTGCGACAAATAGCCCTTGATAATGTTAATTTGTTTTATCGTTAAACCTCAAGAGCCGTTATTTGAGCTCCTTGACACGGTGAAGTTTTTCGGAGTTATGCAGAAAACAAAGAAAAACCTTGTCAACTGAGATAATATATTGTACTGAGTTACCTGACAACTGGTCGCCGAGTTACTTTCTCATATATTCTAATCTCAGTATGCGATCTATATATTTTTGGGCTTATATATTTAATTCTCACCTTTACTGACCATAAATCAGTGATGTCTTTTGTTTGTTTGTTTGATTAGGATTTTTAACGTAGCTTTAACAATTTTTCAGTCATATCGCTACGATGTCTGCAGTGAGGCGGTTTATAGTGATGTCTACCACTGGGGCATCATGCCGCAGACACGTAGCATGATGTCCCACCCAGTCACATTATCCTGACACCAGGCCGACCAGTCCTAACACTAACCTCTTAATGCTGAACGTCAAGCGAGGCAGCTGTTGGTACACTTTTTGTAAGTCTTTGGTATGACTCGACCGGGGATCGAACCCACGACCTCCCGCTTCCGCGGCGGACGCTCTAACCACTAGGCCACTAGAGCGGTAATCAGTGACGTCTAGACAGTACACTGATCAGGAAAAAAAACTGCTTTAAAAGCCGAATAAGAAATGTATAGGTATCAATATAAAGTTCTAATCAATATCGAGGTTGTCCAACATACTGTACAGTCTCTGATTCGAACAAAATTCGACATTAATTATACATAAAATGCAAAGTAAAAGTGCAGTCAAACCTACATTAACTCATTAACCCAAATATATTATTTTCAATTCCGCCTGAAATGGGCAGGGAAACTAAATTGTTTTGGTTACCGCATAATACATCCAAATTGATCTGCTTTCAAAATAATATTATTGGAACCGGATGTCTAGGTGAATATAAGACGGTTTATATTGCCTATTTCGCTCACGCATTAATAGAAGGGTAAACGTTAGACGTCTTTTTATGTTGGACTTATGAATTTTGTGTTCCTGTCACTTTTGAGTCCAAATCACAAACTTTCCCTACTTTTCGCAAAGGTTCTCTTGCCCATGTGCAGTTAATACGGTTCAAGTTAAGATCTCAGGCCAAAACGTCTAAAACCCGGACACAAACTCCGATTCCGATGAGAGTTAAGCATCTGACTGCTTTTCTGTAACACCCGACATAGAGGTCGGAAATACGGTACTACCTCATTACCTGTAAACGTGGCACACGGGGTTAATGAATTCAGAAGCCAGCTAAGTAAAGGAGATATATTTACGCACTAGACAGGTAACTACTAGTATTCTTTTTAATTAAGGTTCATTTCTTTTAATGCTTTGGTTTTTGTGATCTTGGGAATATGTTTCTATAGGAGGTGGTTTCACAATAACGATGATTAAAACAGGTTTCGCTGTGTCTGTAGGGTGCAAATTTAGTTTCCTTGTACTCGGCTGGGAAAAGTGTATATTAAGTAATTTGTGTAGTCTTTAAAATCTGCCGATTTGATCAGATAATTTAAAAAACCCAATTGACATCTTGTTGCGGCCTACAGAGCTTATGCGGAATTTAAAAAATGAGCCGTCTGTATTATATATCCTTTATAAAATATATGCCACTCGTTTATATAGAATAAATATTCGATAATACCATACTATTTCAGCTGCATATGTATATTATTCGCTTCCTCCGGCTTAACTGTCTGAAAGCACCCACAAGGATGTGTTGTACGAATCCTTTATAGTGGTTGAGCCATTTAGACTCATTTTATTTATGAACACAGCTAAGTAATCATGACGCCATTTAATTTTTGCTTCTAAATTAGATGGCTCTCACTTTTTCATCAAATAAAACTGTGTCGTTTTTAAGACTATCAAAGTGAACACTAGCTAATCATTTCCAATAAACAAGATCAAGGGCTGTTTTATTTCATTTGATGTCATTGGAAATATTATGTGTCACTAAAATTAAATACCAGAACGTTTAGCATAAGTCTGGTCTACTACATCCCATAGTTCTCTTTTTGAATTTCATGATAATATATTCATAAATCTTGCACGATATTACAACAGAATATGTTGTGCTTAATTTACACACACAATTATACAGGATGTAGGTAATTAGATTGGTAGGTATATAGGACAATACAATTCTCGTTATTCATGTACTTAAATTGAACAGATATTTCATTACATATCATTACATATGATAACACCTTACAACCCCACCCTCAGTTGAGTAGAATACTAAAACTGTTAAAACAAAGAAGCAATAAAAAAATGTAACACAACAATTGACTCCAAGTGCCGTTAATTGGCGAAGAGAGCGTCGCAGTGGAACTGGTTTTCTTTGCTTTTGTGCTCTTGATGCAATCGACTGTTGCAATGTAGATGAACTAGTTTATGTTCGGTGTCACAGATCGGATATTTTAACATCTTGACATGAAAAAGTATTGGAGACACATGGGAATTCTGAAACTATTTTCGTTAAATTACATCAATCACCAGCTATGTAGTGGAATGTTTAACCATGCTGCAATTTAAAACAAACAAACAAACAAACAAACATTCAAGCAAACAAACAACCTTCCCCCCACAACAAACAAACAAAAAAGCCCACAAAAACAAAAAGTAAACAACATCAAACAAACAAATAAATCATCATATCAGACATATATATTTGGGGATTTAAATTAAATCAACGCTAACATAACTTTCTTTTACGGCTTGAAGAGACGGCTGATATTTCTTAAATTGTTGAAGATATCTCATATCTGTTGGATATATTATACATTTGAATAGATGTGTGTTATAATTATTTCATGACTCAAATCCTAAACGTGCCTTCGATGCAAGATGAACAGTGAATTTAATTGGGAATATATCGGGGAGCTTAGAGATGAAATAAATTCTAAGCTGAACTGGAATCATGGTTCAGATAATGAAATGAGGCACAGGATCCGAAACGCGTCTTTTTTCACGAGTGAAAAGAGATAGCTCAATTGAAAAGAAACGAATTTCCTTTTATCATTTTACTCATTTTATTGAGAAGCCTCCATCAACGGAAAAGGTTTACCAGCTGTGGTCTATTAGTTTTACATGTAAAATGTTGTTGACAGTGGCTGTTTTAAAGATTAAAACATTTTATAAGTAGTATTAAGTTTGCGATTTTCGAAGCATATCGTAGGCAGGCAGAATTTAAAAAATGAGCACGCACAGCATGTACTATGCTTGTGAACTAGCATTATGGCCTTTTGAGAATTTTTAAGTTGAGATTCTTGCACTAGACTATTACAGCCACTGAAGGCTCTCTGAAATGTGCCGGTTTAGTGGAGCTTAAATTTTTTAACTGTGCGAGTTTAATATCTAGAAGCATATTAACTGACACGCACGAGCAACAAAGTGGACCAGTTTTTCTAGCTACATTTATGTTCCGCGTTCTGCATTTATGTATGGGCGGTTTTGGTGGACTGGGATTTCTAAACCTTGCATTTGAGCCCGCGTTTTGGGTTTGGTTACTTTCGGATTTTAAAGAAGAATTCATACCCATTTGAAGAAGAAAAAAATGTCATAAGGGCTGGAAAGATTGAAAAACGCCGATCCGGATTAGAAAATCTCAAACTTCCATTATATAAATACTAATATTGTACTTTTTTAAGACTGAACACCTGTTTCTGCATAGTCTTAGTCCATGCGTCATAAATATTGACTGAATAATTAGTAAACTCAAAACTCCTTAATTTAGCAAATGTATAGCTTTATACAAATTATTAGACGAGTCAGAATAAGATAAGTAGCTAGTGAACATTAATGTTTTACATTACAGCAAAAGCTACATTTAATTGAATGCAAAAACGTTTTAGAGAGGTGATAAATATTTCATGAGAACTCTGTAGTGTGTTTATACAAAATGACTGCTAGTTTACATGTTTGAAAGAGGAGTAAAAACTGCATTCAGAGCTAGGTGTGTCAAATGAAAACAGTAAATATCTTAATGTTAAATTGTTGATTTGTAATATACGTGTAGATACACTAAATGTTTCAGAAAGAACAACAGCTTTACAGGTTTTTTTCGATGATGACATCATAGAGATGTGCACAATCAACCCTGACAGCAAACAGCTCAGTAGTAAGAAGGAATAAATTATAATTTGAATTTAGGAATAAATTTGAAGTTAGTAAATATACAACTTTGCATGCAGCCAAATCCAGAGAACACAAACTTGACAAAGTCAATTTTTATTGATGCGTAAAAAATAGACATTATTTACGGAAAACACTATGGTGAATATGGGGAAAATTTGACATAATTCCTATACGTCGTCCTGTTGACAGCACCAAAATGCAATCTATTAGGCATAATATATTGCCTATATTTCTTATTTTGGTAACCAACACAGAACAGTACATAAGATATGCTATTACTACGATCCTATATCTTGCAAACATATATATATCAATCGCGCGAATTAATGAAACGGATGAAAAGTAAATAAATTACATTGATATGAAATAATAGTAACTTGACAATCTGAATACACATTATACATCAAAGCCGGAACAAAATTTCACAACTAAAGGGTTAGCAACGTGGATGACAGTGAAATATATTTTCTCTAATTAAACAAATTGAAAAAGCAAAAACGAAAAAAGATACAGGTCTCTAAAATGTACAGATACCTTTTTGCTATGGACAATATAATAACGCGAAATATATAATATTGCCCTGAATAAAATTTGACCTTTCGCAGAAATACTTGGATTTATTAGTTCCATAAGAGGAACTTTTTTGTTTATAACAAAAACCTGAATTCCGTCAGGGAACACCCATCTCATTCAGCTTATCCAATCAGGTTTAACCACCAACAGTCTTTACCAATCGCGTCCATCTTTATTAATAATGGTTCTGGAAAATATCATTTTAAAACACCTTTTTCAAATGGACCACAACTTTCTAAAATTCACCCCTGGTTTATATGAATCAAGCCACCAACCGTTACATGACCTTATATTCACATTGCACCCTTGTTCGTTCCTAATTGCTGGACGAATGAATCCTAATTAAAGTTCAATTCATGACACTGGCAGAAAAAATTATATCCCTCGCAGTAAACATTTTTTTCGGGACAAGCCATCACATCAATCTTAATGTTGATATGAAACACTGACCATAAAACGATCGCTTTGAAATGATACTACATACGGATTGTTCTAAAACATTTTGCATCATTACACGTACAGAGTTAAACACATTCTAACGACCAAACCATTAAAAAATATATACTAGTGAAATGGAATGGATAACATGAACTAATGAACAGTTGGGAAACGTTGAATTTCGAAAGATATTAAGTTCAATGAATGTAATGGCTGTGAAGTATATAACAACTGATTAGAACATTTAGAACATGCATGATACCTGAATTTGGTTTGATTTCAAATCCTGTGGAAAATATTTCCAAAAGCTGCACCAGTATTGTGAAAATGATGCACATAAAAACACGCTAAGATGACTAGATGTTAGACAAGTTCGTAGGAGAGTAAATAATTATATCATATAATAACTAAAACGCGATGGCAAGTAACACATTACAATTGATTAAAACTACTTCTTAAAATCTGAAAAAATACAAAGTCAATGATTGCAAGATGATCTATGAGATTTTCAACGGAAGGAGGCAATTAATATCACACAAATTAATTTGCAAATATGAGACCATTTCAATTTCGTACAAATTGTATTGCTAAAGAAACATCAATTTCTCGGTCCAGCATACAATAGTTTTCTGAATGAAATGTTAACCGATTACAATTTTAATACAAATATTAAGACATTTGTCACAACACATTAACTCCAAACTAACCCTATTTTTATACGACGAACTTTCCACCATGTTCATTAAATAAAATCCAGTACACCTTTCACATACAGATTAAAAATGTCACATAACTCTATTTGAAAGCTATGAGTAATTGAAATTAAACTACAAAAATAAATCGTAAATCAGGATTGGGATTTGTTAACAAAGCCCAGCTATATTTTATATATTAGGAGTGCGGCTGAGAACAAATGAGAGGTGAATTGAAAGACGAAACTCAAACTATTAGAGATGTAAATAGTTTGTGGAAGCAGGGACATTAAATTAGTAATACGTTGGATGACACTACATTACTATATGAGAGAGAGAGAGAGAGACAGAGAGAGATCAACAAGGAAATTACACGTGCTTTGGAAACAATCACAAAACTGCATATAGCTACTCAATATATTTTGACAAAAGAAGCCAATATTGAAACATTTTCACGGCACATACAAGAATGTAACAGGTGTAAGTGCTAGACATGTATTATAATAATGTTTTAGTAGACTTTTGGTTCTGGATTAGAATGTAAGAAACAATGTTTGGTAGGAAATGCAAACCTCTTGATCAGTCAACATATTCACTTTCAAAGCCATATCCAGATCCTGAAATGAAATTAAATGTATAATATTGGTGGGTACATTATCCGTGTCCAGCTTCTTTAACCTGACTGGAATTCCAGTTCTCTATATCCGATAAATAATAAAATAATGAACGCAGTATATCTGAATGTGCATAGTCAGTTCTTGCCTTAAAATGTTATTGAACACTACACACAGACCAGCTGTAGAAACATATATATCGAAGACTAGACAAAGTGCAGATTCATTAACAGCGAAACATGTACAATGTCTAGATAAAGTAATATCAAATAGTAAGTACAGCTACAGTCATTTTGAGGACTAAACAAGGTTCAGGTACATCAATAAGCGACACAATTAATGGAATCACAAATTTAGATTAACCCTGTCAAGGTAACTGATGCTGCGACTAGTTGGATGAGCAAATATGCGTTGATGATTAACTAAGATTTTTCACGATAATAATTTGAATGTTACTATTCTGTTTGAAACAAAATGTTTACTATAAAATTAAGTTTTAGAACTGATGGAAAGAAGAAACAAAATTCAAAGTTTCAAAAGATTTAATTTAAAAGTAACAAGAGATGTCGCATGCTCAAAACGTGTTTAAGCAGTGATTCTTTGCGTGATATAATGCTGTACAAGCTATCCGAACAGTACGAAAAAAAGCATGTGAGATATCTATCCTTAACAATATTTGCAGATGATAGATGCGCAGTCGCATTCATTTTCAATGTGTAGGATAATTTACAAAATATATTACTATTTTTATACATCGTTACCATTACAGTTTCAAGCACATCTGCTAATGCCTTAACCGGACCATAATCTACCTTTTCCAAAAATATTTTCACCACTATTCTTTGTGAAAGCATCATGATCCTACAATTATTAATCCAGGACCTGTTGTTGTCCAGTGGGAGCAAAACAACATACATTATGTTGAAGCATATGCTCAGAGGAACATGGTCAATATGATCGTCTCTCTTGGAAAAAGGTCAAAGTTGCACGTCAGTCTCAAAATATATTACATCGCAGTATCGCTGTTGTTAAACATTTACATGATATTATTATTTATACTTATACTTAGGAGAATAGTAAATATTGAGAAACCCATGGTCCCATGAGATAAATGTATACAGGGTCAATGCCAGATTTTGGCCTTAACTTGACATCCGTCTCTAACTTAGATGTACTCAGGTAATAAGAGGACAGCTGCTTAAAATAACGGCATAAGCTCTAATGTTTTATATATCCTAGAATATTTGGGGCAAAATAACTGTTTTCATTAGCATGCCCATTTTGTTGGCGCAGCCGGTAATGTACATAAACTTCACAAGTAAGATAGAAATGCTATGAAAAGAACGGTAGCTTGAAAATATGATCATCTGTTGTCTATTAAAAACAGAAAAATCATTCATTGCTCCAAGTTTCTTTTGTGAAAAAAAAAACGTCTTACTGGAAATATTTGTGTAACATTTTCTTTTTCTTTTAAAAATATAAAAAACACCCTTTTGGGTTGAGATAAGTAACAAACGATACAAAAAATCTTGAACATAGAAAATTCCTCGAAATTATCAAGATATGGCTGAAATAAAGAGAAAGAGAAATTGAATCGGAAACCTATTTCAAATTACTTTGAGTACATCCATGTTGGCAGATAAGCAAAGTACGATAGAACCTTGAATGACAAAACATGTCACGGGTAAGGAAATTAGAAAATAATGATGCGCTGTTCGTCGAATATAGCTAAAGAAACGAAAATGTTCCTTATCAACAACTGCAACTGAGATTTTGGTGAAGAAGTATCAGTTACAAAAGCTGTATATGGAAACGAATGTCTTACAATTTGATTTGCAGGTGTTATGCATCAAAATGAGTCTTGTGTTATTGGTGAGAAATATCAAAAGATTGCTGGATAAAGTATGTTGGTAATATATTAAGATGGATAAATCCGCCTTTCTCTATCCATTCATCAAGATATCAGTATACTAATGTCCCAGGTCCAGATATAAACTCTTCTGAAGATGGTCCTATAAGACAGGACGCCCTCTTGCCATCAAACGAAAACGAATGTGAAACAAAACCAAAACAACAACAAACCATCTGCCGCACAAATATACAAAAATAAGGACAGATAAGATTTGTTTGGCAAATGTATGTTTTATCTACAGTGCAGGATGAAAAAATAGGGAATTCAATGGAAATTTAAAATATTTGCATATGATTAGCGATTTATACATAGCTGGGTGAATTGTGATTTAGTGGTAGAGGAAAGCATATTTAATCTTTCTATACATCGTACCAAATTAAGATTGTTGTCGTGCTTAATATATGTTTTGTTGAATTTCCTGCTTCATGTAATCCTGCCTTTTGAAGTCATACAGCAGAGAATGCATTCGAGTTTTTGATGACTTGAACTGTCCTCTTGAACTTTGACCTCAATCGTGATGGGAAAAATGGCAACATTGTTTTTGAATTTCCTGCCAACGTAGCTTTAAAATGATATAAGTTGTTAACTTTCATCATTTATCAAGTATAGAACAACTGATTTTGGACTATATCCCCATTTCGATTATTGGCAAGAGAATGTAGCTTTAAACGTAAATAGTTTTTTTATTTTCTTCCTAATGTTGAATATATTGCACCCACCCCACCTCACGCCCAAACGTTTGTTTTTAAACTGTTACATTCGTTGAAATAAAAATAATTTAAACATGTTGCTCTAACGGCCTATATCAATATGATATGGGATTGTTAGCACTTGAGTTCTGTCAATGATATATTTTAGCTGCGGCATACTTTCACACGCAACATTAATTCTGTGATATCGTTTTCTGCAGATCATTTTCAATTAATTGCTGGGCCGTCACTTTTAATGTCTAGTGACTAACATCCAAATATTTTTGCATTTAATTGGATAAAAACAATTGTACGATCGAACTTTTTATCTGAATTAACATCTTCTTGTTCCTCTCTGATTCGTCACCTTGGCTGTAAGGTATAAACACACAATCAATGCTATAGATGTGTATGTGATTCGCAGTCTATGGGACATACTGTTTTGAATGTAAGTAATGTTACGACACTTGTAACTTTTACGACTGTATGAAATATAAATAAAAATACTTTGCCAGAAGAGAGAGAGAGAGAGACAGAGAGACAGACAGACAGACAGACTATTCATATGTACTGAACAAAGATTTAAACTATTTTACAGTGTCTTGTATGTCAGAAAGAAATATGCAAATACTAAATGCAATAAACTCTAAAGCTTAATCATGTTTCATTTGTTTCGAGATCGCAAAGAACAATGCAGCTTCGGTTCTAAGGAATGGGAACAGACATTTACAATATATCAAATTACCTTGCATAATACTTATTTACCTAATTACATGTTGACGAAGGAAGGAGTATTATTCTGACACTGGTGTTAATAGGCAGTATCGTCGTGAAGAAAATAGCCCCTTCTCACCAACTAGCTATATTGTATACCAAATAAACCCCATAGTGATTTTAGTGCTAACCTAAAATAAATTTGTATACAAAACAATACACTAATACCAAACAAAGCCCACTATACTATCTATCAATACATATTAGAAAAAGATTTTTTTAAATTTACAATCACATCAGTAAAGGAGTTACACAAAGCAAACATTCATGAGTGTAGGGATAAGGGATTTGTTAAGAGAAAAAGACATATACACATACGCACAAACGCGTGCACACATGCACACACACGCACGCGCGAGTACACGAACAAAAATACACATAAATTCACATACATTTTCAAAAATGGAATATTTTGTATAATGATTTCCGTTTTTGCAATGTTTTCTGTGGATAAATACGACTTACGGACGGGTAAATTAGAATGATGTAAATATTCACGGTGAATGTGATAGGTGATTTCACCTTCCTCGTCATTAACTTCGGAAAATCCGCTTTAAAAGGAATGACTCGTAGTAACGGTGCGGTTCTATGTCCCACTTGATAATCTTGAGGTTTCCATCCAATATGTCGAGCATTTCGAGAACAATGTAATAGACATCCAAACGTTCACCAGCAGTCGAAAAGATACCTAATGGCACACGATCTCGACATTTTGTTTGGTTTCTCCAAGGCTTAGCAAAACAGTGCATTGAATTTGGAATTAACTTTGTCCAACAGATGTTGACAGTTTAAATAATAGCCTGCCATATATTTCAACATATAGATATATCGCGGTGTATCGGGAACACTTGACGTTTCATAGAGGCATCTACAGTTTTGTTTCCGTTCAAGTATTGTGGCCTTTTCTTTAAAGTTCAGAATGAATCATTTCGACCAAAACCACTTTACAATGGGATTCGTGATCCATTCGGATGGCCTGAGATAATTTGACCTTGAAACAACATAAGTATTCTGGAAAACACATCAATAGAACTTGTCAAAGTCTAGTAAACTAGGAGTCACTGGAGGTCAGAGGAGTGTCCAAAAGAGAGTTGTTGTGATTGTGTTGGTGACTGTTAGGAGGATGACTGACGTTATTGTAAGGCTACTGTTGTTTCCGTTAAAGTATTTCAGGAAACTCAGATTGGCTATGGTGTTATTTCCTCGATTCGACGAGGACCACTCTAGTAATCCGAGTGTTTCAGGAGCTGGTTCTGCTCCATGCGTACGCACGTGGCTGATGAGGCCAATCATTGCACGAAATGTTCGTTTGCATAAGGGACAGGTGATGAGTGTCCTTGCAGTATGTCGCCATAGAAAAGTCTGTAAGGTAGTCTTGGATACGCAAAATAAGTCCGAACAGCGTCAATAGTGTTGCTCTGTGACAGTCTTATTGATACTGATGGTGAGACCAAAGTTTGTGCTGAAGATTAAGAACATGTCAACGCTGCGTTGCAGCTTGGTGTCTGAGTCAGCATTGAGGGTTGCAGTTATCAGCAAATAACAAATACCCGATGGTGTCTGTCATAACCTTGGTTTCCGCTTGGAGCCTCCTAGGGTAGATTAGTTTACTGGGAATGGTTCAGATGTATATCCATTCTCCTAGATTCGTGCCTGCATGCTGTTGTGGAAATGCTGCTCCATGGAAATAAAAGTTTCTCGGACATCTGTACTTGCTCATTAATTTCAACAAGCCTTCTCTGTGACAGTATGAAAGCCTTTGGTCAGGTCGACGTAGATATAGAAAAGGTCGGTGTTTTACTCTTGACATTACTCTTGTAAATGCATGGCTGTAAACACCATGTCGATGGTCCTACCTTCGTTTTGGAATCAGCACTGGTTTTCTGGCAGGATTCCGTGAAAATGGTACGTTGTGAGGCGATTCAGTAGGGTTCTGGCGAGAATCTTTTCTGCAGTTGAGAGCAAGGATATACCCTGGTGATTGTCGCAGGCCTGGTGGTTACCTTTGGGCTTATACAGGTGTCTTTTGCAAGTGTCTTTGAATTAATGATCAGCGCTGTGCCCCTTCCTTTTATACATCAGTTGTGATAGAGTCTGAAATTGGTGCTTTGCCACTGGAGAGCAAACCTATCGCTTTCTGTGTCTCGAGCAACGTTGGAGGGTCATCCAGTGCTTCGTTGATGGGTAATTGGGAGAGACGACTGATGGCTTCGTCATTGATGGATGAAGGGCGATTTAGAATGCTATCAAAGTGTTCAGCCCATGGATGAAGTGTGATATTTTTCTCAGTAATTAGTGTGTTCGCGTGTGCTCTGAGAAGGGGAGATGATCCAGAGAATGTTGGGCCATTCACTTCTTTCAGTGCATTGAAGACGTTTTTCATGTAATACCAGTCAGAGTTGCAGTTGATTTCATTATCTTATTGCTCAGCCATGCATCTCGCATATGACGACGTTTCTGCTGTACAGTTCTGCGTATTTTGGGGTACGCATCTTTCCTAGCGGTGGACTTTAACTTGTTGATGTAGGATTGAACTAGTCGGTGTTTCTCATGCAGCAACTGCTTGACTGAGTCCCAGTTATCATCAAATCTGTCTTGATGCTTTCTGGTTGAGGGTCTTTTTCGAAGTGGTGCAGACAAACTTTCTGAATGACACCCATTCTGTCTCCACATTTTTTTTCTAGAGGGAATATTTCAGACGTTCTTCCAGGGCATCCACAAGAAACTGTTTGGTACTGTTGCATTGCAGCTTGGCGATGTTTAGTCGTTTAGGCTACTTCATTTCCTGTAAGAGTCTTATGGGCTAATGGGCTGAATGCGGATGTTGAGCCTGATGATGACGAGGCAGTAGTCTGTTCATAAATCAGGTTTGCACAGGGACTTGGTCACACAAACACACACACATCCTGTCTGTCCCATTTCCTTACAATAACGTATTCAATGAGGTGGCAGTGAATAGAGCGAGGGTGCATCCATGACGTCCGGTTACGGGTAGGGAGGCGGAAGACTGTATTGATGTTGGAAAAGGAGACCGTTGTATGTTGCATTGACCCACTATTTGCTTTCATAGCACTCCAATCCAGGCATTGGAACGCCAGCAATGACGGAGTGAAGATCATCATATAATTTTATCAGTGTTGGTAAGGGTCAGACCTTCCTTCCAGACAAGAGGTGAGTTTCATGGTCATGAGTCTGTAGTTTACTCCTTAGGGAGGTCCAGAGAATTTGCCAATCAGCGCTGGCCTCACTGCCAGTCCAACACCAACATCACACCGCTCTACACTTCTTTGGCCACTCCAAAAGAAAGTTTGACCAGAGCCCCTTTCACAGAGTTCCCTTTCTTCTGCAGACTAGGTCTTGATCAAGGCAGCAATGTACGCGTTATTTCTGGCGAGTTCCTTTTCTATTAGAGCGGGTCTCCTCTGAGGTCTTTTCACATGATATATGTCCAGTAAAGTGCACATATGCCATGCTTCAAGTGTGAGTGGAACTATCCTCATTTTCTTTTGTTGTATTTTGACCGCTGCAGTAGGGTGTCGGCATCCGTGGTATGCTAGCTAGGGAAGTTTAGAGCAGTGAATGTTTCTTACACTTTTTCGAGCCTCTTCCTCTTGCCAGGGAGGTGAGCAGTGCATTCCTGAAGAAGGCTGCTTAGTCTCTCAAGGGGCTGCATAACTCCACGGCTGGTCTGTGTCAGGGTTGAACGATCTGATGGCCTAAGCTGCCTGTGTGCATGTTTACAGCTAAGGCTGCAAGTGTACCCACACCTGCCGCTTCGCTGCTTGCCTGTTTTCACATAACTTTAGTGGGTGAATATATGGGATTGGTAGATGACAAGTGTGACTTGCGTGGTGACTTTCTTTCAAGTGACGAAGAGTTGCGCAGTTCGTCGACCTCACTCATTCGCCCAAAACCATATGAATTCATCATCATGATAACCCAGATACGGCCGGAGAAGGAGTTGTGTGTGCATTGGATGAACAGGATATCATACATGTCTCGCACAGACCTTAGCGCTCCACAGCACGTTTGCTGGGAATCAGCTTTCTGCCCGTTGACCAGTTGGTTCCTCCTCGCTGGCTGCTGAAACAAGTTTTTACATACTAGGTAGACAAAGTCTAACTTATATAGAGCTGATACCTCTCCGGGGTTGCATATTATCAACGGCAGCACCGATGACACAATACACTACACAGATTTGGCGATATCTGCGTTTTAGACACACATTCTTGACACCAAACCCACCATGGATGATTATCTAAATCTTGCTGAAAACAACTCGGAGATCAATTTGTCACTGGGCTGGTTGGAGCAGTTTTTAAGGATACGATGTTGACGTCTCCTAGAATCAAAACTGGGAGGATATTCTTTCCAACTTACTTTGACACGTAGTTTGTTACTATCCGGGTTCTTTAAGAATGCTTTCGATATCGTATAATTTGTCTTCAATTTTAGTCACTCTTTGTAAGTTGGGAAAGCAGAACTTTCTTTTAAACACTACCCCGTTCATGCCTTTTACTTTAGAGACGGCATGATGACGGGCACGCACTCGTTCAGTGACACGAAACAATTCAGTGGTCCAGTTGGGTAAGTAACGTTGTCAAAATCGAATTTGGGTTTGCCAATTCGCCACCAGTCTCCCATCCTCGATTAACAAGGGCGCTGAAATTTTACTTGGGATGGGAGTACTGGCGGTGTTTGAGAGACTTCTGGTACCTCTTATCCATAAGGCATCCGTGTGGCTGTGTCGGTTATGGTCACCGGGGGTGTTGGTGGTGGTGATGGACATTTCATCAGTGTTAAAATCGTTCATTTGGTCGACCTGTTTCATCCAAATCCTTGTGGTGAAAGAGTCTAAGTCGTTTAAACGCTGGACTGTACCGTCGTGATTTTGCCGTTTCTAACAAAATGCTGCGATCCATTAACGATTTCGATTCGTGTTGTAACCGGGACATCTCGGTTAAATAAGGATTTCGATATAAATGTGGGGTCATTTATTCTTGCCAACGATGGAATTCGATCCAGGCAAATGTTGTCTGAATGTCTTGAAAGGCACAATACCTTTGCCTCAAACATCAGAAAAGATTGTTTAGCCTACCATCGACACGTTCTTCGACACATTCTTCGTTCTTCGATAAGGCACTAACGACAGTTTTCGTATTTCCATTAGATTCCAAATATCACATCTCAGATGTGAATTTTATGTTCCGATCCTTTCGTATATTATGACATACCCTTGTGAAACAGATTCCCTCATATCATTGGTACCAAGTTGGCTTTTAGCAAGTGTGCAAACAACAGGTGCACAAGTACTCCACGTTGCATCAGCATCTTTTTCTTTTGACTGATGGGTATTTTAATTTTGACCATTTTGCGAAGAACGTGTCGATGTTAGGCTAAACAATTTTTTCTAATGTTTGGAGAGTGGTGGAGAGTTTCAATGCTGACGGATAATAGCCTGGCGTCATAGGTTTCAATTTTCCTTTCAAATTAGGAAAAACGCACGTAAGATTGGTTTTGGTTGGCATCACAAGCGGAGTAGTAGAAGAACATAAGGCCCCTGGAGAGTTGGTCACCATCGCTGCTGGTCGTGGTTTGGGGATGTATTGTTGCGTCCTGGACGAAGTGCCTCTCTTACGAGTAGAAGCTGCTTTCTGGGAACTTATATTTTTCTGGGGCTGTGACCTGGTCTTGACTCCATTGCTCCTTTCTTATCTGTAAGTATTGGTCGGGGATTGGCATTTGTCTTGGGGATACATTTTGGGGCATTGGGATCCCATTTTAAGAAGTAGCGATTGATGACACCTCCGAGAGAATTGCTAATTTCATGTTTCAAAATGATTTGATATTCGGTTTGAGTGTCGATGCGAGGATCAGCCAGTTTTGTCATGGCAACTTTGTTTCTGTCCAAAAAGCGTTTGGTTTGATGAGTAATGTGAATGATGCCTTATAGTAGTGGTATCACCGGAAACCATCATAAAACTTCTCCGAGATTGGCTTCTAAGACATGTATTTGTGCATTTATTTCGCGACTGATGCCTAACAAGACACGAATCAATTTGATGCGAAGGTGAGACTAAAGGGACGTCATGTTGACGATGTGTAAAATATACCGAAAGTGATTGAGACTTTTAGAGATTACGTTTTTGCTTAAAGTCGACTGAGACGTGTACAGGCCCTCCGTCTTGGCACCAGTGGTGAAACCGATGGATACTAAATCGCAAATAATCGGGGTTTGTGGGTTTTAAATTCACGAGTAGATAGTCGTTTGAGTGTCATTGTCGCACGCAAGAGCCAACCAAGGAATTCGTAACTGTTTGGCTAACCCTTGCACTTGACATTTATTTCAATGACCTTTAAAAACGACCACGTAATGAGCATTGAGACTGATGGTGCGATGAGCTTTACTTGTTGAAACGACTTTTGAGTAATGTAAATGATACTGGAGTATGATGATGCTTTTTGCGCATAAACCACAGTTGTATTTCCTCTTTGTCTTCTCCTAAGATGACAAGATGGGTTTGACTCAATTAAACTCGTTCTGTTCTTAAATTAGTACAGTAGTTGTTTTAGTAGCTTCTGCTGTGCTATCATTCCACGTCTCCACAACCGGTCCACCCCAATGTATCGTCTTCGTAGGTTCCGCCATATTCTAACTCACTACGCAGACACTTGCGCACCTATATTGGGAATGTTACGTTACAGGTAGCTCAATTCGGATTGGAATACAAGACTCCGCACTGTGACCGAAATTTGTAACGCGTGCTAGATATGTGAATAAACTCAATTTCTTTTTGTCAAAGAAATCCATTTCGATCTTCTCTTCCACTATAAATAAACGTGGTTCACCCCATTCACCTGTTTTTGTCACAAGATGTTGACTAACGTATAATCGTCTACCCTCCGATCGTCGATGCTGTTCAATCCGGACTATACAATGTATGTCAGATCATCATAGACTATTACACAGTTCCCTTTGTTAGCGAATAATCTATGTGAAGAGGCAATGCTGTCTACAGAAGGTCTTAATCTACGGTCCATAAGTCAGATGAAGTTTGAGGAAGAGAAGTGGATCAGTGCGATGCATTCTAAGTTAACGGAATGGTGTTCACAAAACAACAAAAAGAACAAAGGTCGTTTTAGGGTCCCTCCACTGTCTTGAAAAGATGTCTATTCTCTCTTACTTAAAATTGTTTTAGTCGATTTGTATGTCTCTATATCTATGTCTCCATTTGTCCCCATTTGCGTGGGGTGCTGACCGCACCGGGTGACACCATCTCAAAGGGGTTACACCAAAATGAAAAATTGCAAATTTTACAGAGCACACACTGGAAAATGTAAGTTTAATGTAAAAATAACTATAACTTAACGTTGTTACAGTTCTTAAATACTTTTACCTTCTGACCTTTAATTAATTTGTTTTTGTTCTTGTCATTTTTATACTGTGGACTTATTTTAAGAAGAAGAAATCCGTGGTGGAAGTCTGGAGGGGTGACACCATGAGTTAACCGCACTGTTTTACACCAACCCTAGCAACGCCGCTGGTTTGAAGATCGACATGTATCTATCATTTACACTTTCGCGTAATGGAACTATTATTGTGCATAATTGAAACTTTAATGAGACATTGCGTAAGAACACAGTTAATGAAATCATAATCAAAGCTGGATAATCACAATTTATGACTATGTTGTTATGGATCAGATAATATCCCTTGGAAATTAAAAAAACGGAGTAATGTTGCAGCGGTTATTTTTTTTATTATTAATGCGCTCTATCTCATCTTACTGTCCCCGGTAAATTGGTACTATTTCTTCAATTCTCTCCAATATCACAAACTTAGACTTGACATTTCTCTAATCGCAGACTCGGCCTTGACCTTTATGCTATCTCATTCATGACCTTTTTACAATTTCATAATTTATCTGAGGAGAAGCAGTGACATAATCCCTCACCTGTTATGGGCCTTTGGTAATCATTATCTAGGAGATGATCAACCCCGGTGTTATTTCCCGGATCAAATAATTACTAACATAACAATATTAAGTTAATAGATGGAATAAATTCATAAAAGAGGAAAGATACAGTTAATAGAAGAATACGAGCCCCCGTATGAAAACTATAACAATTTATTAAATTACATAAACAAAACGAAACTGAAATTGACATTTCAATTATACACTGTATCTTACAAAAATACAATTGCAAAATGTATGTCAATTGCAATTAGTCGTCTGTTCTGTCCTTAAACAAATTTCATCGTAGGATCAATTAACAGATAGAACTTAAATCGCCGACATGGCAGCATAAATTGGTTTCTTCTGGTAATTTTAGATCACTCTTGGGGAATGGTCAGCATCGCCATAGTGCGTCTCTCTCTCTCTCTCTCTCTCTCTCTCTCTCTCTCTCTCTCTCTCTCTCTCTCTCTCTCTCTCTCTCTCTCTCTCTCTCTCTGTTTCTCTCTCTCTCTCTCTCTTCCACCTGGGTAGCACATATATTGAGATATCTTTTCCTTCAAACAATCTAAATCCAAACTTATTGTTTATCAGGTGTATCATTTAGGTGTCGAACAATAGTCCTACTCTGGTTAGATACCGTCTTCTCCTAGCTCAACAGAGCTAAGCTAATGTGGTCAGTTCGCTACCTGACACAGAGAGAGAGAGAGAGAGAGAGAGAGAGAGAGAGAGAGAGAGAGAGAGAGAGAGAGAGAGAGAGAGACCTAGTATTATGCGATTAATATATTTCTTTAGAAGATATCTGCATTCCTACCTGGAACCATTACATAATTAAACATCTTAAATAAACGATTAAATCTCACTATAGGCTGTACATTGCTGGTTGAATACACTATACTTTCCACTTTACACATGATGTAATATGCTTATGAATACATTATACATCACACTTTTGTCGTGATTGTTAAAATTTCTTACATGTTCTTCATGATGTAATATGGTTAAAAAAAACTTACATATTCCCCTTTAATCGTGATGTAATATTGTTATAATTAGTTACACATTCTACTTTTGGCACGATGTTATATTGATATATTGTTATAAAGACAATAATTATTATATTTTTAGAGTGCATACGTGACTGCCAATGACAATCAAGCACCCTATTATATGTCAGGCAAATCTGTAATGACATCATTATCTGAATATATTTCAAAATCACTTTACTACTTTAGTCTGTGTTTACATTGTTTTTTAAAACTACAATGAGTTGATTTATGACAATAACATACCTTCATATCAGTTTGGATATAATGTAGGAAACTCTTTGATTAACCTATGTTTTGTGTGCTAAGACACGTTTCATATGCAGTATCTTACATCTATCATATAATCAAATTAAATAAAAGTGCAGGTTAAAATCTGATATTTTATTCTATTTAGTAAATTTAAACGTAACGATATTCGATATTTGCTTTACCTTTTCTTCTTACGCGGTCATATTATGTTGAGAAGATTAGTGTGGATTCGAACATCTTTAAGAATGTATATTTTTCTGCCCACTGTATAAATCAATGCTAATATCTATTTTTCGTAAGAACGTGTGCCAACATTTTCTAATGCTTTTAAAGAGTATATTTATCTAAAATATCATTTCACACTAAAGTTTGTCCGCTTTTAGGTACCCACAACAAACTCTACAGAGCAGTGTTGCTGATAATCTAATATGGTCACCTCACTTGACTTTCTAAAATGGAATTGATTTAATTTTATGAGAGAAAGTTGAAGTTGAAGTCTGCTAACTTGATATGAGTAAATGATTTGGATTAAGTATAGCCTGTAGGCGATAACAAAGTTATCCCGAACATGTCCGCATTTCCATGAGAATAAAACCAGACATGGCTACTCAAGTTCATGTACAGTCATACCAGCATTAAATCCCATAATGCAATACGACAAACGAGAAAACAAGATATCTGGGGGTTAATAGAAGTGTGGAGAAGATAATTTTATTACGACATTGCGTATATTATGATACCATTCTTGAACCCACGCCAACACTAATGCAGTATATCATAATTTTTTCCCTTCAAAACGTCAAATATTATATTCGGAAATTAACAAGTCACTTAACTATCGTATATAACGAATATAACTATGCATAATGGTTCGACATACAAATTTATGTTGTCTGACACACGGTATAATGTATCAATAATTCATGTTTTGAAATAGGAATTAACTATCTCGCACAGCTGTTTCATTTGTTCTTTAGTTGTGTTACCGCGCAGATTCGTGATTCCTTCATACGTTTTGCCAAATTTGGGTGTTATTCTTTGAAAATGTCCATCATTTCAAGGAAAACAGTAGCATGTGCTTCAAATTTGATATATAAACCTTTGTACAGTGTGGCATAGTATTCAATTCGATTCTTTAAGCGGTTATCTCACTGATCCACCAGAGAGTCTCTTTCATTGAGATCCAGTAGCGTAGTAACGGAGGGGTGGGTGGGTTAAGGGGCATGGGTTCCCCACAGAAACCAGAGGTCTAAAGGCGACAAAACCCCTTTGGGCCATCATCGTCGCCCAGGGCGCCATTTACTCTTAGTACTCCACTGTTGAGACCAGCAGCCAGCGACCTAGGAGATATCAAGGCCTCGTCATAATGCAATATTTTCTAATCAATTTTGTCATAGTAGTATGGTGTTAAAATAAGTAATAGAAAAGTGTGAGAAAGCAACAAGCTTTGTAAAATTCCAAACATATGTTATTTCCCTAGAACACAAAGAGATAAGTGTCAGAACAACTTATCATATTGCGAAATAAACCCAAAATAATCCTATAATTTCTAACACACAGACATACTGATTAAAGTTCTGCAAAAATTTTGAGTAGTACTCCAAAACAAATCCTACGCTAGAAGTGTTGATGTGCATGTGGTAACCTGTGTTGTGGTGATGTGCCTGCATTATTTTTTAGGATCACAATAATGTACCCTTATTGGAAATTTCACTATAAATTAAAGTGTATATGTCCAAGAATTTAAAAAGAAATTAAGTGTATATTTCCAAGAATTTTAGTTTTGAGCACTTTGTTTTTTCGGAGAAGAATAATTTGAATTAAATAATTTGAATAAATAAATTCCACCTCAAACTAAATACTGAGCAAAACAATGATACAACTGACTGTGCTCAGATCTTACAGCACGAATGAATATTTTCTAGAAAAAAAAACAAGATTATAGAGTCCTCTTCTTCATCGCAGGTCATAATTCATATTTTCTAGAAAAAAAACTATTACCTCGTGGAAAATGTCATTTCATGAAGGTTCCAATATAAAATCTTAGTTATCATTAGAAGGTCTGTTACTAAAATTATAATATAGTATGTAGACAATAGGTAGACTTGGTATTGGATGGGGAATCTCCAATGTTTTGAACTGAGATAAACAAGTTGATTTCAAAACCAAATCAATGATTCCGGTCAAGTAAAAAATGACGTACTTCCTATTTCATGCTTACTCACGTCAATACTGGCAACAATACCACTCAGACAAATACTGTGCAGCACAACACTCGACACAACAGAGAATTCCCAGGAAATGTTGAACCATGCTATGTGTCTGTCCTTGAAGACAGGAATGTAACGTTTAGACATGGATCTGTCTTTTGAAAATATAAGGTAGCTCAAAGATTACATGCTTTGCAAAGACTGAACAACGTATCTCACGATAATAAAAATACCATACAAAACATGAATTGCAAAGTTAAATCCACTGCATATGAAAAAAACTAAACTACACGTAACAGAGCTACCAATATTTTTTTTTAATGAGTAGTAGGTACTGTGGCCTTTATATTAGAAATATCCCTTTATATCCCATAAAGTATAAATGGTAGTCAGTCTCCTAACGAGAGTTCCAATTACCCGCATGCAGGACAAGTACAACGTAATAGTAAGGTAATGAAATAAGATAGGACATATGAATACATAGTCATTTGTGTGTGATATGTACTGCAGCAGAGTTGTAAACAGCACATTGATTCTATTTCTTTGTCCATTTATTTCTCCGTAATACAGATGTTACTGTTCTAATGACAATGTTAGAGTACACATAAAACATATTCAACAACAAGAGTACAAGGACAAACACCACGACATTACACAACAAAAACTCAGTGATTATAATTAAGGAAGTAGATATTATTAATCCTTTACGCCTGTTCCAGTAATCATCAGATACGAGCACTCTTGAATGAAGACGCAGTGTCCTTGTGTTTAAGATATATGGTCAATTCGTTCCACGTTGGAAAACAAAACGAAGTTGTCAATATGACTTCATTTTAACAGTGGGAACAACAATAATGCGAGTGATGGAACAGGAACATGTGTGGTTTTGGATTTGTAACATAGCTTAAACAATGTTTGTCATATAGCTACGATGTCTGCAATGTGGCAGTTTCTAGTGACATTTGGACATCACCCTGCAGACTTGTTACGCCATGGCCTACCCAGTCACATTATTCTGACAGCAGGTCGACCAGTCTGAACACTAACCTCTTAATGCTGAGAGCTGAGCGAGGCATTTGAAAGTACCATATTTTATAAGTCTTTGGTATGACTTGGCCGGAGATCGAACCCGCCACTTTCTGCATTCGAGGTGGACGCTTTAATCCATTAGGCCACCCAGCAGTCGTCGTGGTCGGAGCGTAAGTTTCTATGTGGAATTTTAATATGAGTGTAGTCAGTTAGGAATATTAAACTGGAGCTAGTCAAGAAATGTAGCATCATGGACAGATTTTGTATTCGAGTCTGAATCGAACGGGTTAGTGGTGAAGGTTACAGAGTTGGAGGGTGGTGGTGATGCTGAATTGTGTATTCAGTTCTTCCTACTCTAAGGATGATTTGAGCAGCCATATTGTGAACGTTTAAAAGTTTCTGTTGTAGGGACTGAGACGAACTAGATGGAAAGGAATTACAATAGTCCAGTCTTGAAAGTACTAAGGAACACAATTGGTTTAGTGGCATCAACCGGAAGAAAAAAAAATTACCAATGGAGCTGATGAGTCACATCTCCCAAAATGCAGCCTTTTATATGTTTATTACATGAAGGGGTTTAGCAACCACATACCAAGAGAATGCAAAGCATAGGGGCCCACAAATTCATATGTTTTACAATATATATTAGGCAGAGACCAATCGGTAAGCTTTGCATGGGGACCCGGATATTTTTCAATATGCTAGCGACTCTACTGATTAAACGTTGGTGTAACGAGAGTGAACTGTTGAGAGTGACACCTAGGTATGTATTTACGTAAATTTAATGCTGCGATTGCTGATATTGTTTTCTTCTTCAGCCAATAGAAAATTGAGTATTGCAAGCTTATTCGAATAAAACGAGGGGAAATATGTTGTTTTTAAAAATATCGAAACACACACACACACACGAAATAAACTGGTATATCTTTATCTGGTGACTCATTGCCATTTAAACAGAATTTATTTTAAAAACGTGCAATCAAAAGTAAACGACCACGATAACATATCATGTATTTGGCAGTGTTTTAAACATGATGGACACATCTCTGACAGATGCTAAGTGAGAAATTAAGTGGGAATCAAATCACAACCAGGGAAGACATTTTAATTCGCAACATTCAAAATTCCTAGCGATTTGTATATATTTTCCTTTGGTTTTATTTAATAGTAGATGACTTTCTCCGTACCAGTATAAATAATAATTAGTTTCAAGTACTGGTGTTAGTCGAATTATTTATTCGTGTTCGCAACGGTTTTACGGCGGCGTTTTTTCATACTCTGATTATAATTGTTAATTTGCTGTTTGATATGGTGTCGTATCAAGACCCGCATGATATTGGTTTGGTCCATCTGGCAAATCAATAGTCCGAAAACTATACCAGTCATTTGTGACCTCAGCAAACATGTGACAAAATTCTTCACACGAAAGACCAGCGGCACAATAAGTCTAACGAATGTTTGCAAGACCATACACATCAATACCACTAAATATCATAACGTTAACGTTTCCTCTGATCACTTTTATCACGTGTGTTGTTGTTGTTGGGTTTATCACCATATTTCAGCACAATATATACATGGCGGCCAGTATAAATGGTGGAGGAAGAACCCCGGAAAGAACTACTGACCCACGAGAAGCTACTGGCAAGCTTTCTCACATAACCACATTGTCCGAATCCGCGACTCGAACCATCGCAGACAGAGGTGAGATGGCAATGATCCGTAACTTTGAGCGCTTTAGACCACTCGGCCACTTGGGGCCCCTCTATATCATGTGTGCAAATCGTTGTATTAAATAAATTACATTGGAGTTTTGGTGTCGACCTCGTGCAAATATTCTTGCGGGATTACTATTGTTATTCAACCATCGCATCGTCGTATGCTTCATCAAATGTGGTCAATAAATTGAAATAGTCGCGTTGCCACCGAAGAACGATTTGTCACTCAAACACTTTCTTTAAATCTCTGAGAACTGGATAACACGATTGGTCATCACCTGACGGTGCCATTAAATACAACCGTTCCATTATTAACCAAATCAAAATCATATTTATTAACAGCTGAGCTTTTCCTAATCCTACTAAACCAATGATTAGTCAACAAGTGAGTGTTAGTGGTGCAATATCGATTAGTGGCTTTAAAACCTTTGCAGCTAACTTACTAACAAATACTTTACAATGACAAATTCAAACACTGCAAGAATAAATTAACTGTTGTTGCCTTAGTATAAAATAAACATATTTACAATACTGTTTCGAATAACGCTGGTTGGCTCTTTTGACGCTGACAGGACTACATGCATTATTAAATGACCATTATACCCACACTGCCTGGTTATAAAATGCTGCATGACGTTTTATTTGACTTGCTTAAATTTGTAATTGTAATTTTAATGTGTAACTGTGGGAATAATCTTTGCGTGCGCAAATGATGTGACAATACTTACGAACTTTGCTTCCACTTTCATTTTCATTAAAATCACCATCTCATATCAAACAATGAGTGGTGTCATAACACTATTATCACTATCATGATCGTTATGGTGAAGGCGTTTTCTAATCATTTCGCTGCTACCTCGAGAGATTTAAGAAGCACCCAGCGAGTTCTTACCACGATATAATATTGGGCATTCAGTATAATAAAATCCTTGTCGAATTTGTTCAACAATTTGCGTTGCTGCATTTGTTAGTTCAGTCACTGGAGGCATTATTTCTAACAATAATGTTAAGACAATTGTCTTCACAAATGGTAGAGAGCACTTTGTTTTGTCATTACATAGAATGTTTTTATTTGGTTCAGGCACAACCGTTTGCTGTAGTTATTCACAAATTCCATCTCAATAAATGTCATGGTGATCAAGCTTTTATTTGGTAATAAATGCAAGCATGCAATGTCGTCAAGGAGATTTCTTACTTTAGATCGCGCTGTGACGGTAAACTGTAAGTGGTAACTATTTTAATCCAAAAATTAAAGCACGTCGACCCTGAATCACATAATAACAGTCTATCAATATCTAACTGCCGTTTTGTGTATGTGGGGATAAACGAATTGGTTGCATGCCTTTATTGCAACAAAATACATTAGCAGTGATATCAGAGTTTGTCGTTCAGACTTGCTAAAATAAATAACCTGGATATGAAATTAAAGGTTACCAAAATTGAGATCACCCAATTAGTACGGTTATTTGTTAGGTTGATCTTTGATCTGGTTATAACGCCGACAAGATCACCTGTTCATAACATCTGTTATCATAATTTGATACATTTATCACTGTCTTGGTGGTATACGCATTCGTGGTTAATATACATCGATCTATATTTAAATGAGGAAATATGCGGTTCTATCTACTTATACAGATTTATAAATAGTCCATCCTGATTTTGCAATGGTGTCTTTTTCCAACTTATTAAAATCTTTTCATTACATTTATTAACTTTATTATTCATTGCTTTGGTGTCTATGCGATTCAAAATTATAGAAAGAACGCTGTGAAAACCACAGTGTTGTAATTTGAAATTTATCATTGTCCAATGATTTTTTGTATTGTGTCATAATTAAGTGCACATTAAGAACAGTATCTGCTTTAACTCATGTGGTACCCGAGGGCTGTAACACCGATATGAACGTAGGAATCACTGGATAAAATTTGTGGAGCGTCTTTATCTGGTATGTAAATGTGTGGGATAATTGTCACGTGATTTTCTAAGTCGCCACTGTACATGTGACACGTTTATTCAGGTACTTGTAATAGCTATTCTCTTTTGAGCGAGACTAGCAAAAGCAGATGCTATACAACGACGATAATTCAAGTTGTTGATTTTTAGAATATAGCTTGGTATTTGCATTCCACGCTTGTATGCAATTTTTTTAGCTGAATCGCGTTTGGCTTATGTCTGTTTTATGCGAAAATGTCTCTGTGTAACTATGGGTCTTAACACAATTATGTCGCTTATTATGTATTTGTATTCAATGCTTTTTTGCAGCTTGGTTTACTTGAATACGGTCAGCATAGTTGCTATATCTGAAACCAGAGATATAATCTAGAGGATTAAGTTTGGAATCTTCTTTTAAAACAGGTTTCTCTTTTAATACCTTCATTGGTCCACGAACAGTAAGTTTAAAACCTAGTTCAGAAGGACTAAACCATAATGATTTGTAACTGCATTTCCTAACAAAAAACAATAGTAAATAAACACCTTTATCCCACTCTTTTCCTGCATCAAATCAGTATGACCAAATCATTGTCTTGAATGTCTGGCCGCCTCTGTCCAATACTCTTTGACTCTCATGGTAATAGATAGAGGATATAACTTGTTGGATGACTGATTCTTGCATACCTCGCTGAAAACGTCCCGAGATAATGTTTGAAACTTGATCAGACAGAACAGAACAGACTTTGCAAGCCCAACAACTGTTAAAAAAAAAGCTTTTTCAAAGCTTTTTCTGTATTTATAGTTGTTATATTTCTCAAATGGATTAACAAGTATTGGTCTTAGGTATTAGACCAAACAGGTCAATCTTTATCCTGCTGAAAGCCTCGTAAAATGCAGGAATATGTTGAAGACCAGTATGTTGTGTCTTCTGTTTGTTTTTGTTGTTGCTACCATTTGACAGGTGTGTCAAATCTGCAGTATTTACAAATACCACTTTAGCCAATGCAAATGATTCACGATCTTGTGATAAGTGATTCATAAATAAAAAGCCAAGGGCGTTTTATGGGCTAGATCAATGATTATCATCGATGTAACTTCAGAACTACAATCGTTTTTATTTTTTATTTTTTTTTCAGCTTTGAATAAGAAGAGAAGCAAAATATATTGAATTAAAATCAAAAGATGAATACGAATGCAAAATCAAAGTGATATATGAAAGATGACTATTAATACAAACTGAAATTGATATTTAAAAGATGACTATCAATACAAAATCAAAGTGGAATATAAAAGATGAATACGAATTCAAACTGATAGTGATATCTATAAAAAGATTACTAGCACAAAATCAAAGTGATATGTGAAAGATGAATACTAGCACAAAATCAAAGTGATATGTGAAAGATGAATACTAACACAAAATCAAAGGGATATATAAAAGATGACTATTAATTCAAAATCAAAGGGATATATAAAATATGACTACTTATACAAAATGAAAGTGATATATAAAAGATGACTTCTAATACAAAATCAAAGTGATATAATAAAACTGAACACTAACACAAACTCAAACTGATATACAAATCATGACTATTATTACAAACTGAAACGGAAATTTAAAAGCTGACAACTAATTCAAACTGAAAGTGGTATATAAAAGATCAATACTGATACAAAATCATTTAAGTGATATATAAAAGATGACCACTTATAGAAAATGAAAGTGATATATAAAAGATGACTACTTATACAAAATGAAAGTGATATAAAAACGTTAACTAATTATACAAAATCGAAGTGATATTTGAAAGATGACTATTAATACAAAATAAAAGTGATATATAAAAGATGCATAATAATACAAAAACTAATATATTAAAGATAAATACAAAGACAAGATGAAAGTGATGTATGAATGGTGACTACTATTACAAAATGAAAGTGATATATAACAAATGACTAATAATACAAACTCAAAGTGATATATAAAAAATGACTACAAATACAAAATCAAAGCGATATTATAAAAAATGACTACTAAAACAAAATAAAAGTGATATATGAAAGAAATATATTGATACAACATCAATGTGTTAAATTAAAGATGACTACCAACACAAAATCAAAGTGATATACAAAAGATGACTAATGACACAAATTCAAAGTGGTATATAAAAGATGAATACCGAAACAAAATTAAAGTGACACATCGAAGTTGTATACTAATACAAACTCAAAGTGATCTATTAAAAAAAATCCTATTAATACAAACTGACAGTGATATTTAAAAGATGACTACTAATACAAACTGAAAGTAATATATAAAAGATGAATACTGATACAAAATCAAAGTGATATATAAAAGATGACTACTAATACAAAATCAAAGTGATATATAAAATATGAATACTAATACAAAATCAAAGTAATATATAAAAGATGACTATTGATACAAACTGAAAGTGATATATAAAATATGAATACTAATACAAAATCAAAGTGATATATAAAAGATGACTACTAATACAAAATCAAAGTGATATATAAAAGATGACTATTGATACAAACTGAAAGTGATATATAAAATATGAATACTAATACAAAATCAAAGTGATATATAAATGATGACTACTAATACAAAATCAAAGTGATATATAAAAGATGACTACTAATACAAAATCAAAGTGATATATAAAATATGAATACTTATACAAAATCAAAGTGATATATAAAAGATGACTATTGATACAAACTGAAAGTGATATATAAAATATGAATACTAATACAAAATCAAAGTGATATATAAATGATGACTACTAATTCAAACTGAAAGTGATATATAAAATATGAATACTAATACAAAATCAAAGTGATATATAAATGATGACTACTAATTCAAACTGAAAGGGATATATAAAATATGAATACTGATACAAAATCAAAGTGATATATAAAAGATGACTCCTTATACAAAATCAAAGTGATATATAAAAGATGAATACTGACATAAAAATAAATTAATATATGAAAGATAAATACTGATACAAACATAAACTGATATATAAAAATTGTATACTAATTCAAAATCAAAGTGATATATAAAAGATGACTATTAATACAAACTGAAATTGATATTTAAAAGATGACTACCAATACAAAATCAAAGTGATATATAAATGATGACTACTAATTCAAACTCATAGTGATATCTGAAAAAGATTACTAACTAAAAATAAAAGTGATATATAAAAGATGACTACTATTACAAAATCAAAGTGATATATAAAAGATGACTATTAATACAAACTGAAATTGATATTTAAAAGATGACTACCAATACAAAATCAAAGTGATATATAAATGATGATTACTAATTCAAACTCATAGTGATATCTGAAAAAGATTACTAACAAAAAATCAAAGTGATATATAAAAGATGACTACTATTACAAAATCAAAGTGATATAAACGATAAATACTGATGCAAAATCAAAGTGATATATAAAAGATGACTACTAATATAAAATCAAAGTGATATATAAAAGATGACTACTTATACAAAATCAAAGTAGTATATAAATGATGACTATTAATACAAACTGAAAGTGATATTTAAATGATGACTACTAATTCAAACTGAAAGTGATATATAAAAGATGAATACTGATACAAAATCAAAGTGATATATAAAAGATGAATACTAACACAAACTCAAAGTGATATAAATGATAAATATTATTAGAAACTAAAAGTGATATTTCAAAGATGTCTTCTAATTCAAACTGAAAGTGGTATATAAAAGATGAATACTGATACAAAATCAAGGTGATATATAAAAGTTGACTACTAATACAAAATCAAAGTGATATATAAAAGATGACCACTGATATCAAATCAAAGTGATATATTAAAGATAATTACTGAGACAAACTTAATGTGATATATTTGAAGTTGTATACTAATACAAAATCAAAGTGATATATAAAAGATGACTACTAATACAAACTCAAATTGATATATGAAAGATGACTGTTAATACAAACTGGAAGTGATATTTAAAGGATGACTACCAATACAAAATCAAAGTGATATATAAAAGATGACTACTAATTCAAGCTCATAGTGATATCTAAAAAAAGACTATTAACACAAAATGAAAGTGATATATAAAAGATGAATACTGATATAAACTCTAAGTGATATTTGAAAACTGATTACTAATACAAAATCAAAGTGATTTATATAAAATAACTACTAATACAAAATGAAAGTGATATATCAAAGATGAATACTGATAGAAGATCAAAGTGTTATATAAAAGATGACTCCTAATAGAAAATAAAAGTGATATATTAAAGATGACTATTATTACAAAATGAAAGTGATATATAAATGATGACTATAAATACAAACTGGAAGCAATATTTTAAAGAAGACTACCCATACAAACTGAAAGTGATATATAATAGATGAATACTAATACAAAATCAAAGTGATATATAAATGATGACTATTAATACAAACTGAAGGTGATATTTAGAAGATGAACACTGATACAAAATCAAAGTGATATATGAAAGATGACTCCTAATACAAAATCAAAGTGAGATATAAAAGATGACTTCTAATACAAAATCAAAGTGATATATTAAAGATGAATAATAATGCAAAATCAAAGTAATGTATAAAAAATAAATACTGATATAAAATCAAAGTGATATAAAATCGATGACTCCCAATGCAAAATCAAAGTGATATTTAAAAGATGACTACTAATTCAAAATCAAATGATATATACAAAATAACTACTAATACAAACTCAAAGTGATAGATAAAAGATGACTACCAATACAAAATCAAAGTAAGATATAAAAGATGACTATTAATACAAAATCAAAGTGATATATAAAAGATGACTTATAGTACAAACTAAATGTGATATATTAAAGATGCCAACTAATACGAAAACAAAGTGATTTTTACAAATTAACTAATAATACAAAATCGAAGTGATATTTAAAAGATGACTACTAATATAAAATCAAAGTTATATATAAAAGTTGAATGCTAATTCAGAATCAATGTGATATATTACAAATGAATACTAATACAAAATAAAAGTGATATATGAAAGATTACTACTTTTGTAAAATCAAAGAGATATATAAAAGATGAATACTAGTTCATTCTCAAAGTGATATATAAAAAATAACGACTAATACAAGCTCAAAGTGATATATAAAAAATAACGACTAATACAAGCTCAAAGTGATATATAAAAATAACGACTAATACAAGCTCAAAGTGATATATAAAAATAACGACTAATACAAGCTCAAAGTGATATATAAAAAATAACGACTAATACAAGCTCAAAGTGATAAAAAAAAAATAACGACTAATACAAGCTCAAAGTGATATATAAAAAATAACGACTAATACAAACTCAAAGTGATATATAAAAAATAACGACTAATACAAAATCAAAATGATATATAAAAGATGAATACTAATACAAAATCAAAGTGATATATAAAAGATGAATACTAATACAAACTCAGTGATATTTAAAAGATTAATACTATTTCAAGATAAATACTAATACAAAATCAAAGGATGCAAAGAAGAAAACTGACCTTAATGTTATTGAGGTAATAGGAACTTATTCATAATGAAGAGTACAATAAGATATAAATAATAGCATAAAGACAATAAACTGCAGATAACTTCGGAAACGATGAATACGACGCTTTAATAGTACGTTAATTCATATCAAAATAATTGGATTGCTAATGTAATTAAATCAAAGCATTAAATCAGATTCAACAATAAAAATGGAAAGTGGTTTATTTATTGATTCGTACACATCTAAAGATAATGTGATGATGATTGCAATGGATCGTGTTATTTCATGTTTACATCGAATCTAGAACAACATAGAAAATGCTGTCATTGGTTGAATTTGGAATTTAGGTAAATAGTGATAACAGATCCAAAGGTTTTACAATGCAACCATTAAAATCAGAAATACGAGGATACATAATGAGTGGACGCATTTAAAATTTGCAACTTTTGTGTTGTTCTATTTTTTTTTTCGGTTTAATTCCCCTGTGTTTTTCATGAATATGCATGCACCATCATTGCGAACCCGAGCTAGTGTTTCTCAGAAAGCTAACCCAACATAACCCATCAAAACTGATTTTCTCTCCTAAACAGTCTTCTTTCGTTCAATAAGCGGTCACTTCCGTCCATGTATAAAATCTTAGTTAAGGAACTTGTTGATGACACAGTCTTCTTTCCAAATATTCGCGGGCAATGAAGAAATTTTTTTCGCAAGTAGTCACATGTGAAATAAGAGCAACGAAGAAGTAAATACATTTCCACTGTTTTCATCTAAATATTTTACTCGTATTAACGTTCCCACTTTGGTGGGACTTTTAAAATGCATGAAACCATTCTTATTCAGTAATTAATATTATATTCTTACATTCAGTCATTGAAACTAAGAAGAGATAACTTTCCGTAGTATAACTGGTGATGACTTCTGATCTTATGATCTTATCACACGGCCTCCATCAGTCTCATATGAAATAAGGGCAACGAAGAATGACATAGTTTGAATTATTTTCATGTAATTATTTCAATTGTTGACACGTTTATTCAATGTGTTCTATCTTATGTGTGGTTTTATGTATGATTTTATTATGGTGGACTAGAAAATTTATGATGATTTCTAAACTTTAATATGTTATCATGTAGAGTGTTTCAGAAATCACCCAGGCTGGATTGTAAACATGCGCTTAAAGTCAAAATAAATTAGTTTCTGTGAAATATTGGAAATGATGTTGTTTGATTGTCTATTCATGTACCATATGCTATTGTCAAAGTTCAAATTTCACTCTGCACACTAAATTTCACAATTCTCAGCTGAAATGTCAGACAGTTACCTCGAGGATATAGTTTATACAGTGCGCTAAGTATTTTCTGGATGAAGCCTGACGCAAAAACACAAAATGATCGAATAAAATCCCAATGAAACAAATAACTACAACAAAAAAAGATAAGTACCAAAGCAACTGTCCTAGCATTCTGTACTTTACGTTTGTTCGATACTGACACGGCACATATATATAATCGTTAACAGGGAATTCAATATTCATAAAGTGGGTGAGTTTAATTTTGAGCCAAAATATGCTGATCCATGCATGGAAATACTTCCAGCATCAAAGTCCAAGTTTGTATATTGACCATTGGTTGTGTTCAAATTATTTAGTATGTATTTGCTTTCCTAGCATTGCAGGGTATGCTAATTTAGGGGATGCATTAGTTGGGGACATACTAATTCCTACAGTGTCTATTCATTATTCATTTACATGTGTTTATATATTTTTAGCTTTATTCAAATTGCATTTAATATAACCCCTTTGGACATTGTACAGGCTGTAATTATCATGCGAAATTAAAAGGACACAATACGCGGACATATAGTTCAAAGTTAGTTTTGATAAAGGACATATTGAAAATGATATTTGCTTGTCTTAAATCTGAAAGTGGTAACAATTAAACAAAACATTTTGGCAATACATGTACTTATATAAAGTACCATAAAGTATAATTTGAAGCAAAACTAGAAATTAATAGCATTGCTTTGCACACCAACATAACTTGAATCGATTTGTAAACACCATTTACTATTAAATATTTAACACTCTCGAATCCTGTTAGCATTGTAATTGTTCGGCATTTGGAAAAAATGTAAGTAACATTTTAAAACAGGACGAACAAAACTCTCTCTCTCTCTCTCTCTCTCTCTCTCTTCAATTTGTGATATTAGCGTTTTTCTCAGTAACAATTACCTTTATTAATCATCAACCTGAGATTTTTATTTGATTGTTAATATGAAGTTTTGCGAGAAACTGCGCAGTTGTTAATGTGGGCACACTTGCTTAGGGATCTATTGTAATATGTATATGACAATCACATTACAGATTATAGTTTTACTAACTCATATACAAAGATAAACATTTTAATTTGGACATCTTTCATGATTTCGGACAGGTTTTATATATTTCAAGTGAGGCGTTTGTCGTCAAGGTTCCGTGTGTATTCTTCAGCTACATCAATTTAAATTTTGCGCACTTTGTGGTATTACAATGAATTAGGATCAACTCTTGCAAATCGGGCCTTCTGTATAACTAAACCATGCCTTGCATTTACTTATTGAAGCTGATTTTTTTCAGTTGTCAATTTATTTAACATACAAAAACCTTTACCGTTTCTTTATGGACAATAGTGTGTGCCAAACCATTCAAACACATTTGCTGTAATTTACAATCCTAACTGAAATTGAAATTCCATTTTAAAACTATTATTATTTTATAGTTCTAAAGAAGAATATACTTATATGGGGATTTCAGCAATTCGATTGTGCTAACATCTGTCTTTATTCCAAGACAGTGTTGATATTTACATTCTTTGATAGGGTACTGCGAACTGTTCCGAATAATATATAAATGCGTTCGAAATCACAAATCATTATATTGTGAGCGTTAGAATTGCTGCTGATTTTTAAAAGATACAACAAGCACTAGAGAAATGTGAGTGTTATAGGTCTAGTCCGCAACATTGACATCATGCATCACAACTTTGGTTCCGTCAAAAATATTCTATAGCAGCTTGTTCTCTCAACACACGGAAAAATCACGATACTAGAAATAGTCGAACAGGCGAAATAACCCAAGGAATGTTGCATAGAACAGTATAGAATGATCGCTCAAGAAAAACTCATAACAGACAAGAGCAAAATATATAGTGTACACACTGCGATTCCTAGTCATGATTCCTCTCTGTGTTGTTATCTGACTTTTGGCAGTATTAGGATCACAGTACTCGGTAAAGTACCTTAATCAGGCTATATATTCCAAGATTCAAAGTATCACACATTCATATCCCGAATGATAACATCCATGTCCGGAATGATGGCTTCCATTTCCAGAGGAAATTAATTGGATGTAACCAGATACGTAATCAACATAACCTATTTTAAACTTTGACCAATATTTGTAAACATGCAGGTTTTTTGATTGACTGCTTGAAAAACAAATTATTCCCTTAGTCATAATAACTATTGCTGCAATTTATTTCGAGATGGAAATAATGAACAGGGATTAGTGGCCAAGTCAATAATTATTTATATATTCTACTATGTACTAGTGTATACATCTTGTCCGTTTTATCTACGATGAAGAAAGAAAGATAGAAAGAAAGACATAAAGTGTTTTACCTAAATGAACATACATATATCACCTTTTTACAGAATACATTAGCTCCAATACCAAACTAATGTGATAAATTTATTAGTGGCAAAACATTTATCCGAAGAAAGCAATTTAGTTCACAACGGGAATGCACTTTTGGCGGTGAAATGAAATTCAGATCGTGATGCAAACATGAAAAAAGCTCCACAAATAGTCGACTTCACCAACATAGGTGAAATGCTGTTGATAACTCATCTTGAGGATTGGTAGAGAAGGAAAACGTGTTGTCTGATGCTTGAATGCCTTTAAAACTTTCATCGCATATACACAGCAATATTCAACATGAAAGAACATGTTCACATGCCATAGATGAATATATTAGTTACCACTGTGTGACTGATGTAGGGTATAATGTATCAGTAACAACATTATATACAGTCCATTCATTTATCGTTTACATTTATATTGAGATTTATCTGAACGTTATAACATACCTTAGTATTGCATCTGCTCCGAAATTAATTCTAACTGCATTTGAGCTACATTTATCCTGTGGTGTCACAAGATGATGCGTTGCTGATACACACACACACACACACAAATATATATATATATATATATATATATATATATATATATATATATATATATATATATATATATATATATATATATATATATATATATATATATATATATATTAATGCACATGAAAGAGCTCACATCTTCGTAGTGAGTTGGCAAAGGAAAAAGAAACGCTTTACCGAAAGTGATATCAAACCATTTCTTTCCTCCGACGCAATACAGAAAACGAATGGGGTTCCGTATCTATTACACTCCTGTTGTGCACTTTCTTCATATAGTATTAATTTTACTGTATTAATGAAATTCATTCTAAACGAACTGTGATTTATAATAGCTAGATAAACGCGTCTGCCAAGAAAGAAAGAAAGAAAGGTTCATAAGTAATTCGAATTTGCGTCGGTAGAAGGAAATACGGTTCTAAAAGCTTTTGCCATCAAACATTTAATGTTAAACATGTGTGTGGGATAAATGTTTATCTTAATAAACGTTTGATCTTTAATAATGTCATATATAATCCGATCTATTTTCATGATATGTTTAACATTTCAAACCATCGACCGAACAAAGACATTAAAATAAGCTAAAACATAATGACAAGTCATGCGTTAGAACAATCGACAAGGTATAATTTAGACATTGTATGACCTAATTCAATCGGGTTTCGATTGTTCCAAAATTCCTTCTAGTCGGAGAGTGAAAAAGACCATTGTTTGTCACATATATAAAGACGCACAAGATTAGCATTATATAAAAAAAAATACAAATAGTGCAAGCTTAGCTGATTACATTTCGGGCATCTTGGAAGACATGAAGTGAATGAATGGTAAATGAACAGAACGGTTTTCTGAAAAAGACCATTTCTTTTCTTCTTGATTGAATATTTGAGTTCAATTATTCGGAAGAACATGTAATTTTGTTAGGCTTATTTTATGTATAATAAATAATATATAATAAATAATATAAAATAAAGTCTTAGTCAGCAAAGAGGTTTTACTTAAAAACATTCCACTAGACGACCTCATTGGAAAGGTCCATAAATCTGTTCAAGGTGTCAGTGCAGCAATGATGCCAGCATTCGTTTGAATGATCACCTTTTGCCATGGAAAGCTTCCTGTTGCGAAGGTCTTTGACATTATAAAGCTATGCATTTTATATGAAGCATTTGACTTGGTATTTGAAGGATATTACTCTTTTTACGTTTCTCGTAATTTGTATGCTTTTTGGGGGATACATTTACTTACTCTCTAAACAACAGCAGGGTTTGTGTCAATATTCTGTTATATTACATGTACACCTCCATACATTGATGCATTTTATATATGTCACAATGAAAAAGATCTATTGAATGACATACAATTAAACTTTCTATAGAAAATGGCAAACAGGCTTACATTTGGAATCAAGTTTTGCATTTTTTCTGATTCAAGTACTATTATCAAGAAGTGTAAGATGTTCATGATTTATGTCTCTCTGTTCGCGTCGTATATTGTTATTTATATTATTCGTAATGGAAATGTAAACGATACCATTTAAATATTTTTCTCTACAAAAAAATAAAACAATTCCTTTTACAACAGGAGTGTTTTATTCGTGGTTCGAAAATTGTTCATTAGTTTGAGAAACAATTTCCTACAAGTAAATTCAAACCACGGCCAAGAGCAACCATTAAATAAATTTAGATGACTGATTGCTTAGATTTAAAAAAAGAGGACTACAGAAAATATACTATCAATCAATTTAACATTTTAAACATCCTAAGCCAGTATACAACACTCTAAATATGAAGAGTTCATCGTTTAATCATATGACCTTACATCTTTTATTCATATGACCTTACATCTGTCGGTTAAGTAGGATAAATGGTCTGGAACTCAGAGAAATGAATGCTACTGTTTCTCACACATCATTTTTGCTATTTCAATTGAACATAAAATTAATTTAAGTTAATAATAATAATAATAATAATAATAATAATAATAATAATAATGATGATGATGATAATAATAATGATAATAATATAATAATAATAATAATAATAATAATAATAATAATAACAATAATAATAACAATAACAACATAGTGATAACATAATGATAATAATAATTAAAAAAAAAGAATAAGAATAATAATTTGTGAAACAAAATGACTCGAAAATGTCAATACACAATTTGTTTTAACTCTATTAATAGTTTTCCAATTTCAAATGATCTTTTCTGAAAATAATTTTTGTTTGCTACATGCAAAACTATTTATTATTGGGTGTGAATCGTCAGTTGAATAAAACATTTCTTTGTCTAGAAGTAACCGTGGTCATTTTACTTAAAATATATGTGTATTAGATGTAAGGTGATTCACAAAATAGGGTATGTGTCGACACATACTACAAAATAGGGTATGTGTCGACACATAACACAAAATAGGGTATGTGTCGACACATAATACAAATTATGGATATCATGTTTATTTCGTTTCGTGTTAATAATACATCACATCTTAAGCATGTTCTATTATCAATATTGAAAAATTATACATTATTTTTGGTCAATAATTACTTTCAGTTAAGCTCTTTAAGCAACGCGTGTCCAAATGTCTTACAAACAACTGCTTTCATGTACGTTTTACCTTACATAAAGTGAGAGTACATGAGCAGCAAGGATAAGGTTTTCCTAAATTGGATGTATCCAATACACAAAACCATATTGTACCATATTGTACATCTTTATAAAGTATATGGTTTTAACGTCTTGAAAATGCATATTGATGTGTTCTTTTGTGGTCGGGTGTTGTTATAGAAACAATTACCAACAATGATCCTAGCTCAATGATATTACACATGAATAAGCGAACTTCTTCGGTGTCACATCAGCAAATCTAATTTGATATTCATACATTTCCTAACGGAATTTTGTATATGTCTGTATGTAAGTGATTAAATAACTGCCACATTGTTTGCAACGCTAAACTTGTTGTAAACTTCCTGCATGCAGTTTAATTAAACCTACGCATATTAATGCAGCTACGTAAATTAATATTATACATTAAAAAATAGGATTACCTTTCTTCAGTCAATAATAATACTGGCTGATTGAAAATATTATTTTTGATAATTCAAGAGATAAAGGTGTCTTCTTAAACGTGTATCAATCGAATCTAATGCATATTTTAGATAATACCCTAGCATGTATTAGTAACAAATATTACACATCATTGCTTTGCTGCCACCAAACACTTAGGTCCCAAAGTACAACCAAGTTGATGATTTAATGTCACCGCCGCCTAATTAATTATTACTTTTAATGCATATTCTTCCTCAGGAACAACATGGTCGGTAATTAAAGTTGGTTTTAAATCCAGTGGTGTAACATTCAATTCGCAATTTGTCTCGTATGGATGCGAATGTGAATTAACATCGGCATATTGGAAATGAATAAGGGGCAATTAAGTAACATGGTTATGTTGTATAACGTTCACATCTTTCAGCCGTAAACGTTTTGTCATTTTGTTCCGAAACCAATAATAAATTTCTCAGGAATAGATCAACTGGTTCTCTGTGTGTGTTTCATAGCTGTATTGAATTGGAAATCTTGAGACCTTTACCCAGTAACCCACTGACCTTGATATGTGGCAAACAGTAGACAGCTGCAAAATCGTGAATGTCTTTAAATTACTCATGAAAGTCAAATATAACTTATTCCCACAGTTACTACTATATCCAAATAATTGAGTACGTTGACTGGCATATACCAATTGTATAAATCAGGGGTCTCAAACTCGCGGCCCGCGGGCCATTTGAGGTCCGCGAGACGATATTTTGCGGCCCGCTACCTGACATCAAAGCTTAGTGTTAATGCGGCCCACGCGTTTTCCCCATTCTCATATCTATAATGTGACCCTCCGCGACGGTTTCAGTCGAATCTCACCGACTAGTCTAATTCTGATTTTTATTTTTTTTCTATAGCTTTGGACGTTAATTATAATGGTAAAAACCGTTTTAAAATCGGACTAAAAGTTTTTATTTTATAGCATTTTATGAGACAAACATGGCCAAAGTGCGGTTTTGAGAATACATGCTTCGAATGTTGTATATACATATATCAAAAGTTTTAAAAAGTCAGTTAATGGGTAATGCACAACCATAATTGTGTAAATCGTAGCAATCGGACACAGTATCAAAGAATCCCTATTAAAATTGCCGCTAGTGTGTACGAGTGACGAGTGAGGGAAATTCCGAGCCTGTCAGCTTGGTCACTTTCAAATAGGGTTAGTCAAAAAGGCCTTTTCTACGATAAAAAAAATCAAAATTCATTCTCCCTACAATAGCATCTTCCTTCGCATCAATAATTCATAAATATTGCCTGCTCCTGCCTTCTGTTTGAACACGTTTTAGTTAGGGGTGACGCGATGCTCAATATTCGAGTTTTAATGTCTTGTTCGCCTAATTTTTGGAACAAACTAGCATAAGTATGTGCAGTGATTTGTTATTGTTTAAGCCAAAATTAATGTAGATTTATTTACTGTAACCAAAACTGTAGAAAAACGTTTGTTGATTCAATATCAGCCAAAAGGTCATTGATACCAAACATCTTTTTTCAACGCTAGCGCAAAACTAGTTTTGGTGACATACGACTGAAACCATCGTGGAAGGTCACATATTACATTATTACAGGGGTCTCAAACTCAAATTATCCGGGGGCCGCAGGAGCTAGAGTCTGGGTGAGACTGGGCCGCATCAAGTATTCCACAAAAAAAAGCGATTACAAATTCAATAAAGTACAACTTTTACAATCTGCTCAACCTTTATTAATAACAAATAAAAACATTAAGGGTTCTCAAGAACATAGGTTTCACTTACTTCCTCCTACTCCTTGTCGCCAGAGACCTGGCAGCGCTTCTTCTTACACAGCTGAGCAACATTTGGCTTGAGTGAGGAAGCAACTGAGACCCTCAGTATAGCTTGAATATGCTCATCAGTAAGTTTGGCCCTGAACTTTGACTTGTTAAAGTTCATAGTGGAAAAGAGCTTTTCACACAGATAGGTACTCCCAAAAAGGCACATGATCCGCTTGAACAACCTGGAAATCTCAGGGAAGGTGGAGGGCAATTCTCTCATAAATTGGCCAAGCTTGTCTGTTTTTCCATTCACCTCCCTGAACTTAGCCTTGAGTTCAGAATTGCACTGAAGATCAATCAGCTCAATTTGAAGCGCAAGGGGAGGGGGGAGGCATCTTCCACATTGAAGGAGAAAGGGTCAGCAAAAATTTGAAAAGTGGCTCTGTGTGTTTTGAAGTCTGCTAACCTGTGATCAAATTCTTCCTGTAGCTTTGCAATGGCATCAATATACTTACTATTGAATGATGTTCCCGTGTCCATGAGTACTTTGCATGTTGGGAAATGGCAGAGGTTTCTCTGAGAAAGCTGGGCTTTCCATAACACAAGTTTTGTGCAGAATGCCCTGACATTGTCATAGGCAACACTGACAAGCTACCCCTGGCCTTGTAACTTCTTGTTGAGTACATTCAGCTCCTGTGTAATGTCAACAAGAAAAGCCAAGTCCATGAGCCATTTGGGATCACTTAATACAGGAACAACCACCCCATCCTTCTCCATGAAGGCTTTGATTTCTGCTCTCAACTCAAAAACGTTTTCAAGACGTTTCCCCTACTAAGCCAACGTACCTAGGTGAAGTAGATAACATCCTCATATGCTGACTCTATATCCTCTAAAAAGGCGCGGAACTGCCATGGCTTCAAGCTCCTGGATCTGATGTGGTTGGTGCATTTCACAACGTCAGACATCACATTGTCAAACTTCAGGCATTTGCTGCAAAGGGCCTGCTGATGGATAATGCAGTGTAGAGCAACTGCCTCTTCCACACCCTCCTCTTCCAGTTTTCTTTGAACATGTGCCACGAGTCCATTTATTTTCCCTGTCATTGATGGCGCTCCGTCGGTTGTTATTCCTGCAAAATCTTTCCACAGTAAACCGGCATCCACACTGACATCACACAGCTGGCGGAATATCTCCTGAGCAGTGGTCTGGCCATGCATTGGAATCACTTTGAGCAACTCCTCCATCACTTAAAAATTATCATCAACACCACGGACATATATTGCGAGCTGTGCAGTGTCAGTAACGTCTGTGCTCTCATCAACAGCGACTGAGTATGAATGGAAATGTTTACCTTTCTAACACAGTTGATCATAAATGTTACCTGACAGCTCAGAAATGCGCTCTGCCACTGTGTTGGCTGAAAGGCTGATGTTGCTAAACCGACCCTTCTTTTCCGGACAGACTATACTTGCAGCTTGTAACATGCAATTTTTGATGAACTCGCCTTCTTTGAATGACTTTTCTGCCTTAGCAATCATCTCACTCACCACGTACCTAGCTTCAACTGCTGCATCACTTTCTTTGTTTGTTTTCTTGAAAAAAATCTTCTTCAGTAGACATGTTTTAAGTTTAGCGACCTGGGCCTCTCTCTCATCTCCCTGGTATTTTGCATACTCCTCAGCATGTCTGGTTAAATAAGGACGTCTGATGTTGTACTCCTTGTGCACCGCAACTTTCTCGGTGCATATAAGGCACGTGGGAATGCCCCTGTGCTCAACAAAACAGTAGTCCATCTCCCACTTCTCCTGAAATTGTCTCTGCTCATCGCCAACCTTTTTCTTCACAGCAGGTTTTGAGAAAGACATGACTGGGGTCGGGTGAAAAAAAACGTATTTGCACTGTGTGATAAAATATATTTTCCCTCTACTCGGTAACACTCCCGAATCACGTATCACGAGACTTTGCTCTTAGTGAGATTTAGAAACCAACATAATAAATGAGGCTGCAGTAGTCTGAGAGTGAATTCCCGAATTATGATGTAATTTCTGACGTATGAAACATGAATTGCTCGATAATTTAAAATAATAATGTAATATGTGACCTTCCACGATGGTTTCAGTCGTATGTCACCAAAACTAGTTTTGCGCTAGCGTTGAAAAAAGATGTTTGGTATCAATGACCTTTTGGCTGATATTGAATCAACAAACGTTTTTCTACAGTTTTGGTTACAGTAAATAAATCTACATTAATTTTGGCTTAAACAACAACAAATCACTGCACATACTTATGCTAGTTTGTTCCAAAAATTAGGCGAACAAGACATTAAAACTCGAATATTGAGCATCGCGTCACCCCTAACTAAAACGTGTTCAAACAGAAGGCAGGAGCAGGCAATATTTATGAATTATTGATGCGAAGGAAGATGCTATTGTAGGGAGAATGAATTTTGATTTTTTTTATCGTAGAAAAGGCCTTTTTGACTAACCCTATTTGAAAGTGACCAAGCTGACAGGCTCGGAATTTCCCTCACTCGTCACTCGTACACACTAGCGGCAATTTTAATAGGGATTCTTTGATACTGTGTCCGATTGCTACGATTTACACAATTATGGTTGTGCATTACCCATTAACTGACTTTTTAAAACTTTTGATATATGTATATACAACATTCGAAGCGTGTATTCTCAAAACCGCACTTTGGCCATGTTTGTCTCATAAAATGCTATAAAATAAAAACTTTTAGTCCGATTTTAAAACGGTTTTTACCATTATAATTAACGTCCAAAGCTATAGAAAAATAATAAAAATCAGAATTAGACTAGTCGGTGAGATTCGACTGAAACCGTCGCGGAGGGTCACATTATAGATATGAGAATGGGGAAAACGCGTGGGCCGCATTAACACTAAGCTTTGATGTCAGGTAGCGGGCCGCAAAATATCGTCTCGCGGGCCTCAAATGGCCCGCGGGCCGCGAGTTTGAGACCCCTGCTCTAGCTCCTGCGGCCCCCGGATAATTTGAGTTTGAGAACCCTGGTATAAATGCTCCGCGAGTTGGTGGTCTGTAGCCGTTAGTGGTAAAATAATGTATTACTAGTAAAGTGGAGAAGATCCAAGACCAAAATACTTTTGCGTTTCAATGATCTTGTGTTATTCTTGGAGAGCTTTTATACTTTCAAGCATATTATTCTCAAATATGTCATTTCAAATATCTAATGAATATTCAATGGATATTTTCACGTCTTTTCAACGTAACTAGAGACAGTGACTTTGAGTAAATCAGTCTATATTCAACTTGCTCGCTTCTATTTTTGGAAGCCATTAAGTCTTACCATACTCATTTGTACTGAATATCGTCAACTTCTCCAATTATTTAATCACATTGAAGAATAGATCCAAATCATTTACGTTACTGCCCTAAAATTGATACTCAGGTAAAGTATCTTAGAAAGAAAAAAACTAAGTCGTTAGAGATAATTTTATTTTAATTATGCCTTTTCGTGCGTCTCAAATTGTTTTCTGATATATTAAATGAAAAGATTTAATATGTATGTATGTATGTATGTATGTATGTATGTATGTATGTATGTATGTATGTATGTATGTATGAGCACTATGTAATTCAATGACTAACAAAACTCTCCTCTCAAATTATCTAAACACAATATCTAACATAGCTGCAGACTCAACCTATAAAATATGAATTCGAAATAGGAATTTCTCCAATAGAGGAATGCCTTCATTTCTCAATTATCTCATCAAGAACATCTTTAAGTGCCTACGTATATTATAGGGCACATCATATCACACGTGGCATATCCTTCTACTCGGTATCATGTTTCAAAATGGCCGTTCATGTGATCTAACCATTTCAGCTGGAAGCAACTTAATTCTTCCAAGATCCCACCTGACCTAACACATCCAATCGGATATAGCTTTTTTTTCCCTAAGAATCGACCTGACCCCACAAATCCTAGTTAAATTACTCTAAACGTGTCATTAGGTTCAATATATAGGATGAAGTTAAATTGTCAAAACGTATTTATAGCTTAATATTTAATTTCAAATAATAGAAATGTAAGTTAATTCACAGTCCCGAACAAACATTGGCTACAATATAAATTTGTGAAGTCATGTACAATATATATATATATACGATGGATGTGCGCCCATGAGAGCTGTCGTTGTTGTTGGTTGTGCAGCGACTTTAGTGGCTTTGTAGCCCAGCTCGAGAGTGGCAGTCCTTGCTCCACTTGCTGCACTTGAAAGTTGAGTCTGGTTTGTGTTGGAACTGCTTCTTCTTCCTACAAGATCGCTTTTAATCAGCTAGCAAGCATAGCGTATCCTCACTGGGTTTCAAATCAGTGATCATATCATGTCGCCAACTGGGAATGTCTAGAGCAAGCTCTTCCAGGTGTTGACATCATTGTCAAGGGCTTTCATGTCGCGCTTGCAGACATCATTGAAGCGGAGATGTGACCTTAATATAGAAGCATGATCAGAAGAAACAAGATCTTTGGGGATCCACCCGTCATCCTCTCGACTTACGTGGCCCAGCCATCTGATGCGACGTTGGCTGAGGAGTGTGACATTGCTGGGAATCTTGGAAATCAAGCACCTCGTTGTTTGTTATTCGAGCACTTCAAGTGATATCGTCCGCATGTAAAAGGCCCTCAGTCCTTTCTATTGTTAGGAGTACAGAGTCCAGGATTCACTGGAATACAGGTGAGTGCTTAGCACTCAGGCACGGTGTACGGAGATCTTTGTGTTCAGGGTCTTCATACATTTGTTTACCACATTCTTTGGGACAACCTGGGGTTGGGGGAGGGTTTGATGCCTTTCCAATCCACTTGTTTGGCTCAGTATCGAGTGGTAGGTTATTGGTGATGGTAGTGTCGAGGTACTTGAACTGACTGAATACCTCAATTTAGTAGTTGTTGATGATGATTATTTAGGGTGGAGACGTGCGGTCCTCTTCTGAGCCATTACGTTTGTTTTCTTTAGGCTGATGGTCAGCTCAAATTCACCTCATGCTTTAGCAAAGCGGTCCTTCAGGTGCTGTAACTCAGTTCTGTGTGAGTGGCTAGGGCAGCATCGTCTGCGAAGAGCATATCCCTGATGGTTGCTTCTAGCACTCTGATATTTGCATTTATTGATGCTAAGTTGAGCCGTTTACCGTCTAATCGCGTGTGCAGGTAGATCCCTTATGTGGACTTCCCAAAGACATACTTGAGCTGGACAGCTAAAAAGATGTTGAAGAGCGTGGGGGCTTGGACATAATCCATGTTTCAATCCGCTGAGGAGGATGTTAAAGGGGCCGGACGTTGAGCCATCGTACTGCACTGTGCATTTCATGACATCATGAAAGGACTGTATCATGCTTAGCAGCTTTGGAAGGCATCCGATCTTCGTCAGTAGTGTGAAGAGTCCGTCTCTTTGAACAGATCGATCGCCTTGGTGAAGTCTATAAAGGACAGTAAGATGGGGTTGTGTTGTTCTCTGCATTTCTACGGAGTTGCCTGACGGAGAAGATATGTCAGTTGTGGACCTCTCTGCTCAAAAGCCGCAATGCGATTAAGGATACACTAAGGAAGCAAGCGTCTGCATCCTGTTCAGAGTGACGCGTGCGAAGACTTTAGTCAGGATGTTGAGAAGGTATATGTCACTGTAGTTGCTGCAGTCGGTTATGTCGCCATCGTTCTTGTACAGGGTTGCGATGTTGGCATCTACATGTTCTGAGGCACTGCACCCTCATCGCAGCACTGGCAGAGAAAGTCATGCAGGTGTGTGAGCTGCACGCTGCAGCCACACTTGATGAGATCTGCTGTGACATCCTTCACTGGAGCTTTACAGAAGAGCAGTTCTTCTAAGGCCTTCTTAAGTTCTGCCTCAGTATGTTTCTCGTCTCCAGTTCAGCCATTAGCTGGAAGATTTTAATGCGTTGAGAGCATTGTTGGTCACGTGGTTCTCTCCGAAGTACAGTTCAGAGTAGAACTCTACCCATCTACTTGCCCTTCTTGTGAATGGTATCGCCTGTGGCAGACTTCTGTGGTGCTATCACTTTCTTCCTGGATTCCTGACGGCGAATCCAACATGAAACTATCTGGCTTCGTGTGTGCTCTTTCCAGAGAACGTGTAGTTCTTTTCTCTGAGGGACCCGAAATCAGGTGGCCGTGTCTCCTGTAGAGTGGCGATGTCGACCTGGAGTCGTGAAAGTTCGTCATTGATGAATGAAGTCTTTTGAACATTGCTTATTGCCTGGAGATCATCTGAGGGTCCAGACAGCATGGTCCAAATATTATAGTACCTAGCTTGACAATTGGAAGTTTCCTTGTTGGTTTTCGTTTGTCGCTTCTTGGTGCAATACTTGCAGTTCTCCTGGTCAGGTACTTGCGTATCTTAAGCCCTACACACCCAGCAATGCAGACGAACTGTGGCGGGACGTCACCTTATTGTCTGGAAGTTGCCCAGCTTGAGGCTGGAGGCAGCTGTCCAGTGAGACGTATTGGTCTCTCCCACCGTCAGAAGCAACCCCTGCATATCCATATCAACATAATTATATAAATGAACGTGTTACGTTGTTTTGTGGTTTAGACAGACCTTAAAATACACGAATTTGTCTTTGTGACTCTTCATGTTTACACGTGTCTTCGTACTGAACACATGTGCCAGCCACACAGTGCAGGTGTATAATGTAATTCAGGCATTGTGTTTCCCAACTTTGTTTCAACCTTTTTCTAAGTGTAGGAAGTTCTATCAAAAGCAATATGAATTTGATTTTAATGTAGTGGCCAGGCTGTAGAAAGTGAGATGGTTATCAATTGATACAGAAAGTGTCTCTTCAGGCGAGAGTCGAACCAAAAATGTCTGGCGTTTCAATACAACTCTTATACTTCTAAATCACAGATCGTGTGTACTAACACTGAAAAGTACCTGCTTTTTAGCAGACTGCATTTCTTTTCTAGATGGAATAACACTTTGAATATAATAATATGGGTTAAATAAGTATAATTTAAACCATTTAGGTTGGATGCTTGTTATACCTACGAGAATTGTAGTATTTATATTAGTATCAGTTTGAAACAGTTGCCAGAAAACGGTAGCAACCATAACACCAACTGTAAAAATGTCGGCAACCGCATCAGAATATAACGTTATTTGATAATTTTAACGATGGTTCAAACAAAGATAAAATAAGTTCTTCCCACAGCTAGAAGCAATTAATCTGTCATTAGTGTCACTTTGAGTGAAATTCAAATCTGGCTGATAGAAGGATGTCACGACAGTGTTTTGGATGAAACTCAAATAAAGTCTACCACTGTAAAAGCAATAACAAATAGTAAAGGTACTGCATGTACTGTCGATCGCGTATTATTGCATTTCACTTATCCATTTGTTCGACATGCAATTTAAAGTGTGCATGTGGTCTGTTGTAAGTGCACGTGTTTCTTTGCTTAAGTTTTGACGCCATTCCAAATGTTTCTTTTCCAGACCAAATACATTTCGTTTTACATTACGCTTATGAATTATGGAACAAAGTTAAGATGGAAAGATATACCTTGACATTCTGTATGACTGGCAATTGATAAAGTTAAGATGAGCATGGAATACGTGGACTTTATCTGTACGAGTGACTATTTGAAAAAGGTACGATGGACGACCAGTACTAATTATGGTTGAAAAAGTATAGATGGAAATGTATTCATGGACGCCTGTTGCGAGTGATGTTTGAAATCTGACAACATATGTTTTCAAAGACAAGTTATTACCTAGAGTAAAACAAATATTAAATGTTAATTTAACTCATGGAAATTTAATTACTCTCATTCTGACATACCACGATATGTGAACGAATCATATTCATTTTGATGCAACTTTTAGTTCGCCACCATGAATAGTTTTACTTCTTCCTTCAAATTGTAAAAGGAAGCATTTTTAACCCAAAAAACTTTGTATAATAAAATAATTTTGCATAGTATATGAATTATGTATCGTCTAAAATAATCGGCAAATGGATATGAACGGCTTTGCTTTGTCGTTAAATTTGAAAATGTACTATTGATATATAGTTATTTACCAGATACCGGGTTTTACCTTAGTGAATCCCCGACAATGCATCAAAGACTTCAAAAAGGCATTATTTTAAATTCTTTGCTTATTTCCTTGCAGAAAGAAGGGATATTGCCTACTTCATGTCTAATCTATTATAAATATTCTTTTGAATCATGTAGAGTTTGGTATAGATTTGGAATAGCCAATGGCTTATATTTCCATTTTAATTAGACAAAGAAAAAACATCCGACTTTATAAATAGGTATATAACCTATTGTTAACGTAACATTAGCGCAGTAAATTATTGTGCCGTTTATGTGTGCGATATTCTGCAATTTTAAAATAGAAAATAAATTGAGTTTTCTCATCAGGAGCTAGTTATTTACGCCTCTGCCGAATGACATTTCTGTGGTACGACAGAAATCATGCATGTAGGTGTATTGATTGGTGATGATACACGCCCCTTATCCGTTCCTGTGTTCATATTTAAACCGATATCCCATCACTAACAACAGAATCGGCTGGCTGCGTCCGTACGAGTGAACAAGCGGGCGTAAACTCACTTCGACCCAACAGCTTAGTCGAAAGTTCCGGTACTCTTGTACTCTAGTAATTGTCGTCAGGAAGAGGCAGAGAAGACACACAAATCTTCACTAAAGAGAGCAAATATACTTTGAATTGGCTACTCACAGAGATAACTGACTGAAAGATTGATTGTGTGAAAGAAAATATATTTTGTGAATAAGGTAAGTACTGGATTTCTTCAGTTCTTGTTGGGGATTTCTACCTATCAATGTTCTTCTAGTACTAATTGGTAGGAAATTTTAATTGTATCGCAATTTGTAATAGAGAACAGTTTGAGGTATTAAAACATTCAAAATCTATACACGTGTAAAGAATTTACGTATATAGAAGTTCTAGTTATCAATAGATAAAGGTGCTTGAATACATGCCAATACTGAATCTGATCTCGGTTCATTTATTGTCTTCATCTTTATCTTATGTGGACTTGTTAACCCGTGCGTTCGAAATTTACCATCACATTTTCATCCTTGTCTCATTTGAATACCGGTGATTTTGTTATTACTGGAACATATCTTCCAAATATGTCAAATATGAATACCAGTGATTTCACGCTTAGGTAAACATTATCTGTGTTTATATATTTACATAATTTTTTTTTATCACGTTGCAAATATTCAAAAAAAGTTTATTTGTCGTTTCCAAGACAAGGCTGTGATTGTCCTCCTTAGAGGTGTAAATGGGTAATGTAATGCTTTATAAATTCTCTATTTTTGTGACGGGATGGAAGACGTTAAATTTACAAACCAGTTAAATCCACAAATTCTTCTATAACTTATAAAACACTCAACAAAATGGCTAATCCTACTTGTATCACCCGGTTACTTATTACGTTATATGTTTTTACCAACCAATCCATATCATATAACTGAACTGAATAGAACCCCGAAATGATTTATACGTTTTGACTTGTGTCGAAAGTAGTGCAAAGATAGTTAAACCGCCCTTAGACTAAACTATGTTTTAACTTCCATTAATTAGTGAGGTACTCAACATAATTAGGACATTTTCATTGCTCTGACTGAATGCAATTGTAAATGATTTATTTTTCCTGTTGTACTGGCTCTGCCTTTTGATAAATCGTTGTCTAACATATACAATATGTCTCTAACTTGTATTGTTTTAAATTCGCCATTACAGTTTGATGTCCATGGAATATGTAAGGAATATTAATATATACGGTCTAAATACAACCATATATGGACACATACAAGTCTGTATGTGATGTTGGACTTTACAAAACCATAATACGTTTGATCGTTTACTCTAAATGCCTGGGTACTTTCTTTTATCTTTGATCCAGAAACCAAGAGTTCTTGTTACTCTCTCTCTCTCTCTCTCTCTCTCTCTCTCTCTCTCTCTCTCTCTCTCTCTCTCTCTCTCCATATACTTCCGACAAAAATAGTTAATAAAAACTATAATATTACTATTTTAGTCTTGAATGATATAAAAGAAACTTGATGTCCATTTCAAGCTGACTTACTTGATTGCAAAAGACAATGTAACGTTAATAGACAGACCCACATTCTGCATTAAATCTAGGTGGTGTTTGTAATTTTATTTCAACTTACTATAAGAAAAATGTTTTTAAAAAATGCAAGGGATGAGTTTTTTTATTCTATGTTCTTATGCTTCCCACGGACTTGAAATTAATGAATTATTTAACTAATTTCATATGCACATGCCCAGTACAGCAATATAAAATATGCGTGGAGCTCAAATTCCAAAATTTCCGGAAGTTTTGATGTAAACTTTTCAATGTTCCTGTATTATGGGAAAAACTTTCGGATAACATCTCTTCTATTCAAATTAGTACTATAATTGAAATAATTCCTGATCCGCCACGATTCTGTATTGAATCATTAATTCAATCATCCATTCAAAAATGAATGATGCAATATTTTGCAAAATATATGACCTCTTTCAGGCTAACTAAAAATGTGCCTTAGATAAAATGTTTACAATTGATTAAATGAAATATTGACATATTCTGTAAAATAACCAACGCAGATTGCATACATCGCTGTGGTAAAGATTATCATCGAACAACTTCAATTACTGATCTGTGAAAGATTAATTGGTTGTAATTGTTTCAATTAACAATTGCCTGAAATATAGTATAAAAACTTCACCGATAACACAATCAGATGATGGTAATTGCGGCGTTTTCGGACCAGTGAAGCAAACTATATTTCTAAACTTCTCCAACTCTCTGTTTGCAAGTTGTTCGATTGTGTCATTTAATCAGCGCTTTTAAATGATGAAAGAAACAATTTGTCACGGTATTCTTTAAAGCTCAAATGCAAAGTGTAAAGAACTGACTATTTGTGTGTTTGAAGATTTGCCGACATCCTGAAGGATAGTTGGGTAACATAGATACGAAGTTAAAGGTTTATTTACAAATTTGTATGCAACTCCATGTATTTAAAAAAAGCGTGTCCAACTGTAGTATAACATGTAGCGTTTAATAGGTTAGGCTAGAAAAATAAATTTTTCTCAATATATGAAATTAATTGGCATGTGATAAACAATATAGGCACGTTTTTATCTTCATTTGTTACTGATATGAAGATAGCTTTTTTTAGATATACGATTGATGAACCATTGAATCTTTGCTGACCATATTTTAAATTTTGTGCCGTTTTTCATCCCTCATTACCTATTTCATCCAAATACTTAACAGTCTACATAATTTTGAAAGACAGGAAACAAACTTATGTCGGTATTTTCATATAATTGCTTCTAATTCAATTAATTTAAAGTTTATCATTATTTAAGCTTTATTCTTACATTATACATACGTAGTCGGGGATACAACCATGTTTAAAATCCACGACCTAAATCCAAAACACAAATTCATAATTTATGGTCAGTAAATGTTTGCCTCTAAAGCTACATAATTCAGTCGCTTTTTAAATGAGTCTTCTAATATCGTATGAAAGTTTAATGTTGGTGTAGTTTTAATTTGGATTAAACAACATTTCAATCTGGAGAGTAGATTAAAGCCTGGTTTTTCTCGATTCACCATCTTGCTGTTATAGAACGCCCTTGGCTATTATTGAAACGTCAGAAAGAGTGAAAAAAGGATATCTTAGTGCCCTATTGAATAAGGATAACGATAGTCCATAAATAAGTTTCTATTTGTCATATCAGTAATCATGCCAGTTTTTGTTCTTTGTCGTTATACTTTATCTGCATCCGGGTTCAGCATCAATACATGTATGTGAATTTCTATAGAAGCGTAGGCAATATTAATATTTCCAATGAATCTCATGCTATGCAAAAAGTCAGACTGGTGCACTAATTTCTGTTTCAAAATCAGTTTTTCTCCTTACAATTATTTTTTAAAAATAAATTGTTCAAGGATTCCTTGAATAGTAACTATTTCACGGTTACACAGAATAAGAAAATAAAGTAGATTCTTCGCAGTTTTCTACAAAAGATGTCAGGGACAGATTCATAGAACGCACTGGACTTAAACTTAATATATTCTACATTGCTTGGTAAGTAGCTACATTAAATACTACGAATTATCATTATCAAAGGCCAGGTTGATTATATGAGGGGATCTTTGGTGATGAGAGAGAGAGAGAGAGAGAGAGAGAGAGAGAGAGAGAGAGAGAGAGAGAGAGAGAGAACTATTGATGCCTACTCAGTAATATAGGCTTTTATACAGTTTTCATAGAAAGGTGTGTTTTTCTCCAAAACTCTCCCTCTGGTTTTTAAATTTCTACTTTAGATTGCTATTTTACTTTATGATTATTCCTGTGCAAAGAACAATATCTTTTTTTACACGCCCGAGTAAGCAGTATTATTTTCCACGCTTGGGTAAGTATTTTTTTTTGCAAAAACGCGAGACATGATGCAGTGATCTTCTGGACCTTTGCGCGTATGTCAGTGAATCTTTAAATGTAGCCTCAGTAATATTTAAGAATTAATAAATTGTTTCAAGAGCTATAACTTTATATTTAGGCAAAAAATGTTGTGTTGGAAACCAAATATGTGGCATGTTATATATGAGTCCATATTGTTACTTATATTATGAAGTGTATATTGTTACCTTTATATCATATATTAGCCATAATGATGTTTCGCAAAATATATGTGAGTGCCGCTGGAATTAATTGTTGATAGATAGTGTTACGGTTGTTCTGTACCATAGCTGATAGGCGGAACTAGTAAATGACCGCAAAGGAAATGGTATTTTGATATGAAGTTCAAATGTACGCATTAAGGATAATCTTACGTTTTATGTTATTTTTTATACACAATGTCGCACACACGGATTCAAAGACAGGTAAGAATAATATTTTTAAGGAATCTGTAGAGTGTTTAAGGTAATCCCGCACTCAGCTCTGAGGTTTATCATTTTTTAGTATGTAGTTCTGAGTCGATTTAAAACAAAAGCCAACACAGTGAAACACTGTGCTTTCTGACATTTTTATTTAATGACCTTTCATAAAATTCATAATGTATACGATCATCAGAAACATAAAATATTATCACAAATTTTGAAGGATGTATGACTAGACAAATTAAATGCGTCAAATGACACGTTTGTCCTTTTAATAGGGTATGTGAATTTCGATTAATTGTCGCAGGTCTAAGATACACTTACACAAATGCAATTGACAGTGCTTGTATGAAAAACGGGGCTATTTCTCTAATTTGTATACATTTTGAAGAACTGTGTGGAAAAAAAACTGAATTACTTCTTATAAAAAGCATAAATAGGGTTGTTTTAAATAACAACTATATGAGAGAATAATGCAGACGGGTTATTAAACGCATATTAAAATTTGAAGCTGCAACTGACTCTTTCTCTCTCTCCCTCTCCCTCTCTCTCTCTCTCTCTCTCTCTCTCTCTCTCACCCACCCACACACACCCACACACACACATGTCGATCAGACAGTTCTGCTTTTCTGATATCAATACGACAATAATCAGAAGTGATGGTTACCATACAGGCATTGGTTAAATTAGAACATCCATCAATTTTTTACATTTTCGGCACAAGAGGTACACCATTTATTTCAGGCTATAACCGTACAGACAAGAGAAAAACTAAAATAGACCAGTGAGAGTTTCAGAGAGTAAAATGCTTGTCATCTTTCTTATGCCACACAAAAATCTCACTTTATGGAGATTAGGAATTTGCTTAGGCTGTTTCAAATCTAAACTGATAAACACAGAATTGAAAATTCTTTTTTCTAGAAGTACTTAATAACTTCTCCATGTGAACTAAATTAGATGGGCGAACAAGATTGTCCTGAAATGTAGTAAATACAACGGGCTTGATGCCTGATGTAAGTTCAGTAGTAGTGTCGGTTGTGAAATTCAAAACGTTCAACCACCATTTAAAGGTTCTGATTGTTGGATTTTACGATTTTGAATATGATTTGGTCAAAGGTTTGTGACATGTGTCGTTGTCAACGTCCATGACAAAGTTACGAGACAATTAAGAATGAAGCTCCGTTATCAACGACATTGTGTTTGGGAGGAAAAACAGCAAAATATAGACTGCAAAAACAATTACAGATGCTTGCAGGATGTATCTAAAGGTAATTCACAAACCATAACGTTTCATCGAGTAATTGACTGCATTAAAAATAATGTACATGTTGTAGGGGATTATTGCAAAACTTGCATACGATGAATGTTAGAAGTGCAAAAACAATGATCATTACTGCAGAACACCAAACTAAGTTTATTTTCGTAACATATGCCGCATCTGGGACATAATGGTTTGTCAAAACAAGGTTATTGACCATATATCATATAAGATACACACCCTTTATGGTGGGTATTGAATAAAGGTGAAACAAAATGGTAATAGACGGATAAAATAAGACTTTTAAAATATAGGCGTTAATAATGCCATTGGCAAAATCTCGGACGTGGATTTGGAATTACCTTTAGAGATGATTGTTTCAAACTATACCATGAGGCACAAGGGACATTTCTTCCAGAAAAATTTAGTGTCGACTCCAAAAATAATACTGGAAAAAGGAGGTTAACAAAGTGTGTAAAACATATGTATACATTGAAATAGAAAGAAGTGTGTCAAGCTATTATGTAGCAGCAGAGAGGGTGAACAGACCACGTTTTCAAGCAAAAATAAGGCTTACAGATCACGTTTTCGAGCAAAATATGGCTTAGAGACCACGTTTTCGAACAAAAAATAAGGCTTCCAACAAAATCTCGTTTAACCAAAAAAAAAGGTCTCCATTTTTGCAAAAACGGAGATTTTACGATTTTTTAATCAATTTTGCTCGCAACTATGTGGTCATCACCCTCTCTGCTGCTGAACTTTCAGTTCTGGTTAATAATTTTTTTACGATGAAAATCACTAAGATTTCAACCGAATATTTGATCAAGTCCGATACGATATCGTGTCCGAGGATCATGTAAATTTATCGTTACAAATCCGTGCGGGGTTGACTGAGCATTACTAAAGAAATTTTTTAATTGATTATGATCCATATCACCGCAGCACCAAGTTTGCCAAATATTTCGACATGTATGTGTATCAACGCCGTTAAACACAGCAAGAATATTACAGTTATCTCTGATCACTTTTGGAATCTGTGTGTAGCGTTGAGTGACAAATATCACGTCCGTGTTTTTATGCCTGCCTCGGGAAAATATTCTAGCAGGATTTTTTTGTTTATCACATCACATCACATCGTCGTATACGACTAAATTGTTAATGTTTCCATCAAGATCTTCTAATGATGGTGCCTCGTCAATATCGGTTATAAAATCAACGACGTTCTCGCCTGCAATCTCTGAAGCGTTTTCATTAAAATCTTTTAACACGTCATAGCATCGTTGATCATCTACGCTTGGGGCAATTAAATACAACTTATCCCACTTCATCCATCTCATTATTAAATTGAGCAGCAGTTGCGTCTTGCCGGATCCAGATGGCCCGATTATAATCATCCGGATAGAGTTTGGTAGCGCTGCATGATGCTTAACCGGTTCTCTTGTTTTAGTCGCTGAAAAATCAATTATATCCATATCTCTATACATAAATTATGGATCTATATTGTGTGAAGTGTAAAATGCGTACTGGCACAGATGACTTGATGACGATTACAACTAAAAATAACCGATCAGCGCTTTCTGGTAAATGCGTACAATGTGGTACAAAGAAATTTAGATTTATTTCACTTGGTAAACCCAAGGAACTTTTAAAAAAAAAGAGGAGGTGATATCGCAGCCAAATTAGCAAAGCTCCCTGGAACCCCATGGGCAAAGTACCCCGGAGAAAAGCACCTTCCAGGATATAGCTACTGTGGCCCTGGAACACGATTAGATATCAGACTTGATGATCAAAATCAACCCAAACCCGGTGAAGAACCGATAAACGCTATTGATAAGGCGTGTCATGCTCATGATGTTGCATATAGGAGCAGCGATTTGCAGCAAAGACATCTCGCAGATGTGAAATTAATTCATGCGTTAAATGCTATTCCTGATAAATCTTTCAAAGAAAAATTAGCTTCATGGTTAATAAAACCGGTTATGAAAAGCAAATTGATGTTAGGTGCCGGTAATTAATAACAACATGGAATCTATTTATTATTCTCCAAAAGGATACTGGCGGGGTAACGCTGCAATCAATAAACTCGCTAGCGCCGCAAAAGTGAAAAATGCCACTGCGGCTAATTGGTTATCCAAACAAGCTATATGGCAAATTTATCTACCAGCGCCTACACAAATTAATTACTCGCATTTTGATGTGACTGTCCCTAATGAAGTTCATCAGGCTGATATATTATATTTGCCACATGATCGTGGTTACAAATACGCGTTAACCGTAGTTGATATTGCTAGTCGATACAAACAAGCAGAGCCGCTGAAAACAAAATCATCAACTGAAGTAGCTTCTGCGTTTGAAAGGATTTATCGACGAGGCCCACTACGCTGGCCAAATCTATTGCAAGTTGATCCTGGCAAGGAATTTCAAGGCGCTGTTTTATCAGCGATGAAACATCACAATGTCACCATCAGACGAGGGCATACTGCGCTACATCGTGATCAAGCAATTGTAGAACGATTTAATCGGACTCTTGCAGAGCGGTTATTTGGATATCAATACGCGAAGGAGTTTATTCAGGATAAAAGATCCCGTGAATGGGTTAAGATATTACCAGCTGTGATTACCTCACTGAATAACGAGATTACTCGAACAATTAACATGAAACCTATCAACGCGATTAAAAAGAAGTCTATACCTAAAATGGAAATAGAAGGAATTTCGCAAAATGATTCTAGCGTTTCCCAACCAATTCTTGGTAGTAATGTCACTGTTAGGTATTTATACGAACCAGGAGAGCTGGAAGGTGGCACAAAAAGGGCTACTGATCCTATTTGGAGTGTTACTGCACACAAGATATCTACTATAACACGATCAACTGGTAGACCTCCAATCTATAAACTGGATTCAACTGCCCCTCAACGGGGTTTTACACGCGAACAACTCCAAGTGATTCCTGACGATACTCAATTACCACCACAGGGTCTTAACTAGCGCCGTTGCGTCTATTGCACTCAAGACAAGTCAACATCACATTGTTTCTGACATGACCGAGGCTGTTATTTTTTCTGTCTACGGTAAATTGGCGAGGATCCTTATCTAAATAACGCCAACGCATTATACAATTGCAACTTGCGCAGTGATTATTCTGTTGTTGTTTCAGCGTAATTATTAATCCAGCATCAATGTCAAATTCTCGTTGTTTTTTTTTGTCTTGTTGTTTGTAACCGGATAATTTTTTATCAATAATTTTAACATCAATATCATCCATTGTTGTGTCATTATCATCGCCACCAATGATTTCATCATCGAAAACAATTCTTCGAAGTTGATTTATTTTTTGTACTCTGGATACTGCAAGATAGACTAAATTTGACCATTCGATGCGATTATCTACCATCCAAACAATTGTATCCGATATAGTCAATCCCTGTGAAGAATGTATCGTCACTGCGTATCCTAGCGTCCACGGGGATTTATTAGCACGCAATGCATCTTCAACGAAGCTGATATCAAGCAGCACAATATCATTTAATACAAGAATTTGTTTTTCACTCTGTCCAGGAATATCAACTTCTATATTTTGTTTTCGTGTATCCGAAGGCCTATAACACAACGGTACTGGAAGTGTTGCAAATTTTTCTTTATGCAATTCAAATAACTTCATCTGAAGTGCGTCTCTGACTATCTTTCTACTTGCAATTATCAAATCGTTTGGTCTCCATGTTTCCCAAAAATCATTCATTGGAGTCTCTGAAATCACTTCACGCGCTATTTCACACTGGATTCTATCCGGTTGTAATCTAATTAGCGCTTTGAATTCTCGTAATCGTTCATCAAGTGATCTATAATCAGTGTTAATTTCTTCATAATAATCTACAAAACCCTTTAGCCATTCATGTGGGGATGCACCGATAAATGGTGGTGGTTGGCCGTGATCACCGCACATAACGACTTTTGTGTTTTTGTTTAACAACCACTCGAGAAATGTTTGTAATACATCTAATGATACTGTGCATATTTCGTCCCAAATTATGATTTCAGGAATGAATTTATCACCCATACGCTCAGGAGTCCATTTGTCACCCTTCCATCGAAAGAAACTATGATAAGTACAGGCATTTACCCGTCGTTGTTTCATCTCTCTGGCGAGTCTGTGAGTCGGTGTTAGCACAATCATGTTTGTGAAATCCGTAGGACTTTTCCCACGGAATAATTCAATTGCACGAGTTGTCTTTCCTGACCCACCACAACCGTTTAAATAAACTGTCTTGTATATACAGATTGGATCAGATACCGGTGGTGCATTAGAAAATTCTGATTGAATTTCAATACGGTTACAACAAAGATATTTATCATCCATGGCAACGTCTGCGGATTCGCAATACTCATATAGTGTTTCCTTTTTAAATCGCCAACGCCCCCAATTTTCCTCGGGATCTGTGAATGCCGCTACAGCTGATTTGTATTTATTATGTATATACATCGAATCAGTGGCTACTCTAACTGCGGTATTAGGAAATCTATTTATCATCGAAAATAGATTAATACAAGCATAGGCTAGCATAGAACTTCTTAAGTGTGTGTACTGGGAATTATATCCATCACAGTAGGTAACAACCGTACCTAATTTTTCACCATTGGATAGAAAAGCATCCTTACGGGATACAAGTTTTCCCTGTTTCGTTAAATCCGTTACAATAAAATCGTATTCAGCGACGTCTATGATCAACCGCGAAGAGTATTTTGCATTGTCGTATCTTCCACCCTGGGTAAATTTACCGATTATTCTTCGTCCAAAATCCTTTGCTTGTTCTTTTTTAATTTCAAATACCTTCTTAAACAAATTCATGATTTCTTCCTCGCTGAGATCAGGAAAATGCTCTCGCTGTTCGCTAATTATTCTATCTAGATCGGGTTGTGGTAGCCAAACTTCTTTCTGAGCTCGATAGGATATAATCGCCTCACTGACAATTAACGATATTAGCATACCACAATCGATCATATATCGTAGTAACACTATTGGCATCCAGGCCTTTTCAGATAGGTGTCTACCAAGCCAAAGATAACTACACGGATGTAACCCTGTAGCTAATTCGAATGATATCACACGAGCGAATCCAGTTAAATCAAAATCAGGCAATGGACCATTAATCGCAACACGAGTCATTTCATGCGTGGGGTGTCCAAATCGTTTAAAGTACTCAGAGCATTCCCCATACCCGAGAAAACTTCCAGGATAACACGCGGATATATCAATTGAAATCATACCATCACGTGAGTATTTTGTATTCCACAGTCCTCCATGACCAAATTTGACGCAACTCAATTTAACGTCCTCGAGAAAATCACTTCGTGTTGGACGCCATGAGTTTTTTTCTCTTGCAAAGTGAGCTACCACTGATGGAATAGTAAAACTATCCGTTAATAGTTTTTCATGGAAACTCTCCGGTGAAAAATCATTTGCAATTTTTCTCATTCTGTTATCTAACTCTTCAACGCGATATAATTCACCATTTGGTCTTACAAATTGATCGAATCCTATTTCGGGATCTTCATCACTTCTAAGTAACCACACTGACACAGGATCATCCTTACACAGCGTGTGAATAGCATCGAATAATTTCTCTTCATAGAAAACATCCCCGACGAACTCACCGGAAAATTCCGGGGAGATATATTTCACGATTCGTTCTCGTGGAAATATTGTTACTGCAGCCGTCCACGCGTGTTCGTTATGATCAATAATTTCAATTGGCGCTCCTCGCGATTGATATTTCGGTTCGTATAATACTTCTCCGGTTATTGTCGTTACTGATATTGGGAATTTTAATGATGTTTCTAATTTAGCTATATCAGAAATCTTTGCACCGTTCTGTTTCACTGTCAGTTCCCATTCGGTTATTTTCCTACGTCGCAGATCAGTTAGTTTATTTCCTCGGGGGGAATTTGTGAAGTGTTCCATTACCCGTGTTGCTACACAATTCAACGTCGAAGATAGTTTCATAGAAGCTAGTTTTGTAATATCAGGTTTATCATTTAGCGGGTATATTCCATAAACGACTGCTGTTACAGGATAAGATCTCTCGTAGTATGGTTTGTCGATTCCAGTTAGAATTCCTGGTTTGGAATCTCTACTCAGTGTGATTGTTTTTTTATTCTTGACGATTGGTTCAAATTTATCCCTAATAATCAATTTGCCTTCGACTTCGATAATGAATTTTATTCTGAAAAAATACTTCTGTTGAGAATTGCTTGGCCCACCAAGGTGTGAAATCACATCGGCTGCTTTTTCATCGTTCATAGTAGCATCGATGATGGGTACATTGACACCGACATCAGTAATTCGAAATGTCGACCAACAGTGTGCTGCACCGTCTCGGTAGAATTCATCAAAACACTCTTCGATTTTATCCAGTATAGTTCTATCACCGATTAGACGTTTTGATATATCAGAGACTCTATCGAGATTAAAATTAGTATTTTTCCAGGGATTAATTTTCGATAATCTCTCAAACTTCTTCATTAGACGTTTTTTTGGTTTACCGTTTACTAGACGTTTTTTTGGTTTATCGACATTAAATCTAGGACTAATTTTTAATAATCTCTTAAACTCTTTCATGTTGCCGTCCACTAGACGTTTTTTTTGGTTTATCGTTTACTAGACGTTTTTTTGGTTTATCGTTTACTAGACGTTTTTTTAGGTTTATCGAGATTAAATCTAGGACTAATTTTTAATAATCTCTTAAACTCTTTCATGTTACCGTCCACTAGACGTTTTTTTGGTTTATCGAGATTAAATCTAGGACTAATTTTTAATAATCTCTTAAACTCTTTCATGTTACCGTCCACTAGACGTTTTTTTGGTTTATCGAGATTAAATCTAGGATTAATTTTTAATAATCTCTTAAACTCTTTATCAGGATTGAATTGAGCATTTTTCCAAGGCTTAATTTTCGATAATCTCTCGAACTTCTTCATACTATAATTAAAACAAGCATTTAAATGAAAGATTTATATATAATGAATCACTGCAAATGGCTCATGATTGGATCAACGACTCCGTGTAACAAATCACGCAGAAAGGAATTCTGTGGGTATCATATGCAAAGCTTTCGTCGTGGAAGCCTTGGTCCATTACCCTGCATACGATGTGGGGTTGGGGTCAGGGGAGAATCGCAGTTATGTCTACGCTGTGGTGGTAAACGATATAGGGAATTGAAGCGTTATTATGACAAAAGAATAAAAAATGGACAATCAATCAGAAATTATGACCCTGACTCTGACAACGTCAAGGATAAAGTCATAAGAACCCCCCAAGACTACATCGAAAGATTTTCCAAAGATGTAATCATTAGACCAAACAATGAATGAGACAAATAGTATTAGTATACGAATGAACCAAGAATTCAGACCACACCCTGTGATTACAAATTATGAAGCATCCAGTGATGGTGTTGTAAGAAACTGTAGACTGAAGAAACCAGTTGGGTGGGATAATAGTATGGGGTATTTGATGTTTGGTGCTGGAAAGAAGAAATATTACTGCCATCGTTTCGTGTATGAGTGTTTCCATGGATTGATCGAGGATGATTTTGTTATTGATCACAAGGATTCTAATCCAATGAACAATTCTTTATCAAATCTGCAAGCTATCACACAAAGTGAGAATACCAAACGAGGAAAGACTGGGACTTGCTCAAAAAAAGCGAGACCAGTAAAATCTTTGAATACAACAACTAACGAAGAAAAAATATTTCAATCTATGAATGAAGCCAGTGGGTATTTCGATATTTGTAGAGCCTCAGTACGAAAAGTTGCAGAGGGAGTTTATCGATCTGCGTTTTCAAAAAATCGCGGACAGAAAATTAAATTTAGTTATGTCTGATACGTCATATTTTTCATTTAGAAATATATAATTGTTATAGAATAATGAATTCTGAAAAAATGAATAGCATTATAGATGAAATTTCAAAATTGAAAAGTCAGGATATCAAACTATCAGATGGTTTAAATCCTGATCAAATCATGTCAGATTTTCAGGATATAGAATACGGAGTTAACACTAACAAATATATGCTACCCAAGAAATACGCGCTAATCAAGAGAATTCAGAATTCTATTCGAGACTCTCTTTCATTTTCCAGTGACGTCAGTGTGTTTGTTCCGTTATTTACTATCGTTGAACGAATACGAAAAGAATTAGGTAACGAATACGAATTGAAAAGGGATGTCAATTCTAAAGTTAGAAACCTACGAGCGTTAATTCAAGAAAATGAACAATTTTGACCGTGACCGATCTTCAAAGAGATTTTGTCCGTGACCGACCTCAGAGAGATTTTGTCATTTTTTGATTGTGACCGACCTCAGAGAGATTTTCATTTTTTTTTAGCATTGTTTGATTGAAAACAACAAAATCAGTGAATAAAAAATATTTCACACACACTGAATAAAAAATCGATGGGTCGTTAATGGATGGTTTTCTTGATATGATATGTCAGATTGATCAGCGTAGAAATGGCGAAAGTGTCATAATTATTATTTTATATACAATTTGGACACTTTCGCCATCGATGATAATGCTGTTAAAACGCTTCCATGATCGTGTTAAAAATCATCTGACATATCTGACATGTAACAAAAAGTGGCGAAAGGGTCATAATTATTATTTTATATACAATTTGGACACTTTCGCCATCACTGATAACGCCCTTAAAACGCTTCCATGATCGTGTTAAAAATCATCCGAAGTGTTGAATTAACTGAAAATTGTTTTACAACTGAAAAATTGTTTACGATTTCAAATAATGGTCAATGAAGCATTAACGACCCGATTGGCTCGTGAACGACTTGATGCAATCAAGAAATTTATACCAATTCGCGACTCTGTAAGAAACAAACTGCAACAACGACAGAGTTTACAAACGGATTTTGCTGTGGGATCTGAAGAATTGTTTAAACCAGTAACCACAGCAACGAAAGGGGTAGAGCGTGCTATACTGGGAGATGTTCCCGAGACGGGGAAATCTGTTTTCGGTGAACTCGAAAAAATAGCAGCGAAAACTGAACAAACAAAACAGGCTGTACAAAAAATGGAATCAAAAGAAATAGTAGATGATTTACGCGTGATATTTAACGAGGCGGGGTTAGCAGCGATTAATAAGACTGATCCAACAGAAATTCCTACGCTTGTTGTTATGACTTATGAAAACAGGAAAAATATGTTGAAACCAGAATATCATAAGTTTGTTAGAAATTTAGATCATTGGGCTGATATATTCTACAAAATCAAAACTGAAAAAACAAGAATTAAGAAGGATAATGCATCATACATTGAATATACCAACGCGGTGGATATAGTGTATAAACGATACGAAGAGTTTATACAACAACAAAAACCGCAAAAATTGCGAGGAAGGCGACAGCAACCTGCAAAGAAAGTAGTCTACTCACCTAAAAAACAACTACCACCTTATCGAGATGATGATTTTCTTAATTATTTCCAAGAAACCAATTTAGAAAAACTGGATGAAGCAACTGGTTATAGCGGAAGTGGATTGCAAAACGCTAGCGTTGGAAACTCTTCGAGGGAAAATCCTTGGATTTCATGTCTTGGTAGTGTTCTCAGTGATATATCACGATTAGAAGTTCTTGTAGGAGGTTTCCGAGCTGGAAACAACTCACCGGAAATAATTAATGAAGCATCTGATATCTGTAGACGTTTATTTCAAGGTGGTATCATAGATATCAGCACATATCGAGATTTCATTGGCGAGTTAGTGGAAGATTATCATAGTGATTAATCACCGGGATTGAATAAAAACGCTAGCGTTTCCAATTGACAAATTGTTTTACAATTGAAAAATTGTTTCTGATTTCAAATAATGATCATACACTACAATCATGATAAACCAACCCCCGTCTATGTAGTTAATTCACGGTTTCCAGTTTATAAAGCATACTATGGTGATGGTTTAGGTAATACCATTGCGGGGTTATTTGCAAGAATAGCTCCAAAAGTGATGCCGTTAGCTAAACAATTATCAATGAAAGCAATTGATGTTATTCGTGATAAGGGTACCAGCAAAATCGGAGATTTCGTTGGAGATTTTGCCGGGAAAGCGTTTTCAGCCGCGAAGAATAAATTAACATCATTGGTGAAATCACGAAAAAAGAAACCGTTACCGTCTACAGCGGAAATGCCTGCACGGGTTAGTAAAATAATAAATAACGCAGTAGACGAAAAACTAGCGTCGATGGCTTTACCATCGTTGATAACTCCAGACCAAAGCAATATTGCAAATATGATAGCAGGAAGCGGCTTTAAAAAACCACGTCGAAAACGCTAGCGTTTTTCACGATGAAAATCGTTTACGATTTCACGATTTAGACTCTGATAAATAGAATAAAATGTTCAAAAAGTCACATGATCCGGCGTTTGATATAGACGCCCCAGTTGGCAAGGATGATTCTGTACGCGATTATCAATATTACGCCTATCATGCAATAGACTCAAATAGTCGATCGCGAATTGAACTTCAAGTTCATGATACCAGTAAGTATTTTCTACCCGCTGAAGCGTTTATCGAAGTAGAAGGAGAACTTGTAACAGCTGCTGATACTACTGCTGTACCAGCACCGTATCCAGCTGGTACTCAAGTCGGTTTTGTCAATAATGGTATCATGGCGTTATTTGAGAGTGCAAGATATCTCATTGATGGAAAAGAAATCGAGTCTATAGATCGCGATGTTGATGTGGCTACAACAATAATCGGGTTAGCGAGATATTCTGATGATTATACAAGATCGGCGGGACCTTCTATGATGTTTGCAAAGGATGTTAAAAATACCGCTGGAGGAATTCAATTTGTTGTAAGACGACCAAAGAATAATGCTGGCACTGCTAATATTGCTGCCGAGGATATGATTATAAGCAACGACGTTAATTTCAATCTAGGAGCTGCAACACGTATGTCAATGTTGCAAGGAGCGCGTAAATCATTTTCATGCGCGATTCCACTGCATCACATATTTGGATTCTGTAGAAACGTCCGAAAAGTTATCTACGGGGCGAAGCATACAGTAGCGCTTGTACGAAAGGGTGATGATAATGACGCAATTTGGAGGATTCCAGCAGACAATGCAAATCCCAATGCTGATGCCGGTAAAGTTATTTTAACAAACATATCATTGTGGATGCCAATGTTGACTCCATCAATCACCGCAGAAGAACGATTACTATCATTTATGGACCAAGGAGGAAAGTCGTTGTTAAGTTGGTTAACCGTGAGTACAGATGTTAAGCAATCAAGTCTGAACGGGTTATTCACGTGGAATCTAGCATCAAAACAAGGTGTTTCAGCTCCACGTCATATATTTGTAGCGCTACAGGATAACACACGAGTTGGCGATCAACGTTTCAGTCATATGATATTTGATCCATTAGGTGTTAAAGACGTCTCACTGAGAATAAACGGCCAGCAGGAGCCATCCGAAGATGTGCAACTTGATTACGGTCAAAATCATATTGCACGCGTGTATCATAGATTGTTGTCGTTCATGGCACGCGATCAAAATGTCGATACTGGTTTGCAAATATCACAATTTGATTTTAAGAATCTATATCCGATCTATTACTTTTCGCTGGAACATCTCGATTTAACAAGACAATCCGTCGTTGATATACACTTTAGAGCTAACGTGACTCGTGGTGGTATTGCTAATTATAGAGCCGTTGCTGTCATTCTCAGCGATAAATCAATGCTACTTGAAGGTGTTGGAGGAAGAATGAGAGTAGTAGATGCGCCAGTGGAAAACATGTAATTGAAATCCTCTATTTAGAATTAATCTATTACGTATAATGTCGTATAGTAATATCAATGTGTCGTTGACACCTGGTCAATTAAAAAAATTGCAATCCAAATCAGCTAAGCAATGTGGAACCACAATTAAGCTGAAACCCAATCAAATGACTGGCGGGGTGAATAAATTATCGCTTACAACTCGTCAAGTAAAACATTTCAATGATGCACTTGTAGCAAAAAAAGGTGTTCAGATTACTATTTCTGCGGCTGCTATCAAAAACATGGAAAAAACAGGCGGTATATTCCCGTTGCTAGCTGCGATTCCAGCGTTGATTGCGACAGCAGCCCCAGCGGTGGCTAAAGCGGCAGCGTTAGGGGCTGTTGGTACCGCGGCAGGAATGGCACTAAAGAAAGCAACGGGGAAGGGTTATAAAAAAAAGTGGAAAGGGTCTAAGACTGCCAGGAACCCCGTATTCGTGGTACAGCGGAAAAGGTCTAAGACTAGGACCGGTTTATTAACTCAAAAATCTTCGATGGTTCCTATGTCCAATTTTGATTTAATTGATGCTGCTAAAACACTCGCCATAAAAAACTTCAGAGGTGTTTTTATGAAGGATCGATTACCGACACAACCCAACAGCGTTGAAACCGGTATCATTAATCTCGATAACAGCACCGGACCTGGTACTCACTGGGTTGCATACGCTATTGATCCACGTGGGATTGTCTATTTTGATTCATATGGATTAGCACCGCCGAAGGAATTCATGCGTTATATAAAAACTTTTCCAATGAAGACTTGGTATTCTACGCTACCAACACAACAAATGAATGATCCACCAATATGCGGCAGCGAAGTATTAAATATCCTTGACGCTTTTTCTAACTCCTTGGGTAACCCAAGGGGAAAACCACCTCATGTTGTCGTGAATGAATACACTAGCTATCGCTTTTTAGAGAGAGAAAGAGTTTTACAATAATATGATTGATATTTGGGGAAGACCTCTGAAACCTAAACCCGATGGCGTTGCAACCGGTGATTCTAACAAGGATATAAAAAAACTAATCGAAGATGAAATCGCTGAGACGTTAAATTTAATAGATGTTGATCCCGGGGAAATAGTTGTATTTCAAGATCGTCAGGGTAAATTAAAAAGCAGTAATATGTCGTTGAATGATATTTTGGTTAAACAACAAAACGCCGCTGAAAACTCTATTGCGCTGTATTCCAGCAGCGGACGACTTAAACCAGGCGCACTTGTGTCTACGATCACCGACGCAATTGTCGCCCAAGACAGCATGATTGCCACCCGCGGCCGTGAGCTGGATGATCATATTCGAGGTTATAATAATTTTCGCAAAAATGTCATTCATAAATTCTTTGGAACCCCGCTTGTGGTTGGCATGACTCTCGCTGAAATTAAAAATTTTCTATCGCTATTCTTTTTTAACAAGGACGCGGGGAGGGTGATGAATGAAAATGAAATCAAGGCAAATTATCTTGATATTTACAATGATATTTCTAAACTAATAGAAAATCTTGAAAGAGTGCAAAAACCCACTAACGACGTCGTTGTTAAGTTTTTTGGAACCCCACTTGTGGCTGCCATGACTCTCGCTGAAATCAACGAGTTTATCGGCAAGCATACTCATAATGCCTACGTCGCTAATAATTTCTTTGGTGTCCCGGTTACATCTACAATGACTCTCAAAGATATTAATATGTTTATGGTGAGACAAACAACACTTAATACCATCGTGGATAAATTTTTAGGGAGAACACCTGTTTCTGAAACCACATCGTTGACAGGCCCGACTCTCGCTGAAATTAAAAGCGCGTTTGACGAACAAAAACGCATCAGCGAAATGGCTAAAAATTTCTTTGAGGGCTCTGAAAGTTATAATATCACGACGACATATTCTCAACTCAACAGGTATTATGGCTTACAAAAAAGTTTGGAATTTGAATTCCTTTTGATTTCATTTTTCAGTCGCCGCGATGGAACGATGATGAAATATACCGAAATCAAAAAACCCTATCTCGACGTTTACGACGATATTCTTAAACTAAAAGAAACCTCTGAAAGGGTAAAGCATGGGACCTTTGATTGGGTAAAAGAATCTAATGCTAAATTGAAAGTCAATATCGAGAAGTTGCCTCATGGTATCTACAGGATGACGTTAATCTCTGACAAGCAATTTGATATCATCGTAAGCGGTAAAACCTACTTTGGTGGCACCGCAACAGTAATTATCGGAGGTGAAGAAGAATTTGAGATTGTCGCGGTTGATAACACCATTAGAAAAGAAATAACCTGGTGCTTAGAATTCGTAGCGGATTTAAGTAAATAATAAAACTGAAAATCCTATGGATTTTTACTAGTGGTTTCAACTGAAAGGAAAATCCTTCGAACTTCACAATTGAAAACGCTAGCGGATTTAAAATAAAAATGATTTCATCAACGAAATGTCGCTATTATCAGGTTAGAGAATTTCAAACTAGACTCAAAACCCTCGCCGAGGAGTATCAAATACGAATAAAAAAAATACCGACGAAGAATCACCGCGATTGATATTACTATGTACTCGGTGTCAAGCGTTCTCACTGGCGCCGGAATAATACTAGCATCGGTTACAATGATTGCCCCGGTCGTAGTTCCAATTTGCATTTCTGCGGTGGCTACAATCGCCGGTATATCAACTGGGATAACAAAAAAGATATCATCATGCAGCCAGAGTAAACTGCAAGATTACTTAATTCAATTTCATATTGTATCAACCGCGTACTCGCAATTATCCTCGATGATATCGTCGTCACTCGATAATACAAATATATCAGATAGTGAGTTCTCAGGGATGCTCAGTATTTTTGATTCCGCGATATCAAAATAAGAGCGACAGCATGAGTATAACACCGATGGAATTAGAAAACACGAACCCAAAAACCAGAATGATCTCAATAACATCAACGATATCGAATACTGAGTTCTCAGTGACGGTCAGTATTTTTGATTCCACGATGTCAAAATTAGAGCGACAGCATGAGTATAGCAACTATGACAACACCGATGGAATTATTTCAACGAATAGTGGAGAACACGAACCCAGTACAAACAAGTATGATATCAATAACATCTACGAAACCCGAGTTTAGTGTAAATTTTCCTAGCCCAGTCCCCGTGAAGGAGATAGCGCTAGCAAAACTACGAGTGTATCACAGTTGGCCTAATATCAGATCAAAATCATTTGGTGGTCAACAACCGAATAATTCACTGGTATTTGCAAATAAGAATAAACCAGACGGGACTCCAGACTGGAACGTCGTTTCAATACCAACCGGATCATATCAAATTGAACAAATCAATAATGAATTCGCGCGTAGAATAAAATCGATTACTGGAAAAGAATCGAAAATCGCTATAACGGTTCATGAGCCGACACTATCATCCGCAATTGAAATAAGCACAGAAGGATACCTCGTAGATATCTATCAGAGTTCTATTAGAACCGTACTAGGATGGCCTGAATTACCACCCGGGGGAAAAACCGTTGATATACCCGAACCTAAAAAATCTGATTATGTCACCGACGTGATAAAACCCGATAATCCATTAAAAAGCTATATAGATCACAAAATTACTACAGATTTTTTTGGTATCGGATACTACATAACTGGGAAAGAGAAGATTGGGGATAGAATAGAGGGACATCATTTTATTGACGAACCTGAAATCGTTGAAAATTTCACAGCAATGCATAATGATATTTCACTGTTGTTAATATCTCTTAAATCCGGCTCTTTCACCCGAGATGAATTTATCAGCGTCGTAGAAACATGCAATAAAATTATCGACGATATGGAAACATTTAATTTGAAAATTATTCAGGATATATTAGATGACGATAATCCCCTATCGAGAACAGAGTTTGCAACAAAATTTAATATCCCCGTTAAGGATATTCCAACATTCAAACTACCAGGATATAACGTACCAGAACTAAAAAAACTTCTCAGTGATACCATCGATGTTGGTTTCAAAATAATTCATGATGCATGGAAAAAAACAGCATCATCGGAAATAAAAATCCTCAAACATAATAATGACCCAGACGGTGGCGGCAGACATATCGCTCCGTTCAACGTGAATATATCCTCGGTGATAGCGTTAAATTTAGTGTGTGACGTTATCGAAGGTAGTTATCAAATAAATCTCGAGCAATCAAATCAAGCTCAGCAAGGATATATTCTATACTCATTTGCACCAATAGCCCCTCCAGGATTTTTAATAATTGAGTCTCCGGTGAATCCAGTCTATATGCGGTGTCATAATAATTCGTTAACGAGAATTAATTTCAAACTCACAGACCAGTCCAATAATCTGATTGATTTACAAGATGAGGTGTTAGCGATTAGTCTGTTTGTGAAATCTTAGTGATTTTCATCGTAAAAAAAATTATTAACCAGAACTGAAAGTTCAGCAGCAGAGAGGGTGAGTGACAACAACGTTGCGAGCAAAATTGATTAAAAAATCGTAAAATCTCCGTTTTTGCAAAAATGGAGACTTTTTTTTGGTTAAACGAGATTTTGTTGGAAGCCTTATTTTTTGTTCGAAAGCGTGGTCTCTAAGCCATATTTTGCTCGAAAACGTGATCTGTAAGCCTTATTTTTGCTTGAAAACGTGGTCTGTTCACCCTCTCTGCTGCTTATGTACATGGAAATGGAAAGAAGTGTGTTAAGCTATTATGTATATTGAAATAGAGAGACGTGTGTCAAGCTTTTGTGTACATTGAAATTAAACGATGCGTATGTTGGTTTGAAAGTGATACATATACACAGTATCATTATTGTCAACCAACAACCGTAGCCATAGATACATATCTAGCTGACTGTTTCACGTGGTCAGAAGACAAAGCATGAATTCATTAGGATGATTGGAAAACATATCGAAATAACTGTGACGATATCTACAAATCAAAGGAAGCAAGAAACTTAGCAGAATGGTCAATCATTCGCGGATAGAAATATAACTAAAAAGTTATTTAAAGATCGTAAGGGTAGCACAGACTCGTTGGGTTGTATTTATTTAACATCAACAACATGATAAGCATTTAGTTTCTTTAATTGATTTTTCTTATCTTTCAATATGCTAGCCAGCTTATAAAATGTCCAAATATTAATTCATAAATACTAGTTGTGCAAAAACTGGTTGATTTTACACCATTGCACATATGAACTTGTAAGATGGTTCCAACTGCAAAGACCCAGATCGGCCGTCCTATCATGCAACAACAGATCTTTGTCGATGCAGTTTATTCGGAGTATCATTAGAACAAATAACATACACAATGATTTGCAGACACATTATGTTATGGCAGAGAGATATCTTTGTTGTTTGCAGTTTGACCCGACTTATCAGCGAATGAAAACGGTCATAGCGGTTAGCATCTTCATGTTTAGTATTACCTGGCTAATGTGTATTAACTATTGAAATTCTTTTCGAAGTCAAGTTAAATTTCTGTCCAATCAGAGCGCTCATAGTCAAGCTCCGGAATGTGAATATATATATATATATATATATATATATATATATATATATATATATATATATATATATATATATATATATATATATATATATATATATATATATATATATATATATATATATATATATATATATATATGTGTATATGTGTGTATATGTATGTGTATGTGTGTGTGTGTATATATGTGTATATATATATATGTGTGTATATGTGTATGTATGTGTATGTATGTATGTATGTTTGTATGTATATATATATATATATATATATATATATATATATATATATATATATATATATATATATATATATGTGTATATATGTAGATATGTGTATGTGTGTATGTGTGTATATATATATATGTATGTGTGTGTGTATGTATATGTATGTGTATGTATATGTATATATATATAATATCTAGTTATATGTATTACTGTTAGTCTCTACATTATAATCTCACTATATATATATATATATATATATATATATATATATATATATATATATATATATATATATATATATATAAACTATCAATATCATTAGTACGTAAAACGATGTAATGCATGCAGCAAATATTAAGTCCAGAAATTGAATTTTTAAAATTATAAAAATACAAAAATTAATCCAGATTTTATTATTTTTATCCATCGCCTGAAATGAAAATAATTTTAAAACATACTTTAAAAAAGCAACCTGACAAATTAATGCAAATAAAAACACACAATATATGCAAGTTGTAAACATCAACGATCTTATTTATTGCTAAATTATTTAGTACCATGCTAGATGAATCCTGATACTCATTATTTGCCAGAGCACTAAATATATTATTGTTGTCCAAACACAAAATTAAATAAATCTGTCAAACCTTACGCAGGTTCAACTTAAATAACTCCAGAATTTACATCCTGCATTATTTCTAATGAATGCTAGGTAAGCACAGACCTTGACAACTATTAAGTGAGCGTTTATTGCAAGTCATTTCTAATGAATGCTAGGTAAGCACAGACCTTGACAACTATTAAGTGAGCGTTTATTGCAAGTTATTCCTTCATAGTGACCTGTAACGGCTGCCTTTGTCTAAAAACACAATAAAATGTATGCATGGTTGGCTATGGACTCACTATCGTGTAGAACATTAAAAGCGTCACTTTCCATAGAAGAATTCAGCAATAATCTGACGCTTGGTCTTCCTAATGTACAACCATTAATCTGACAAACTTAACAGGCATTAAAAACCAATGTCAATCGAGGTCATGCGATTGACGTGTTTCTCCCCAAAATGATCAGCCAATCATCGTATTACGTCCTTGCTAATGACACTGGATTCATTTTAGTATTAATTACTATGATCAATTGTGTCGAATATTTGATCAATAATTGGTCTCAGTTAAATCTTGCCTTCTGAGTGAGTTAGCAATCTAGCAAAATTGTATACAGATTAACAAAGCTTTTGCTTTAATTCAGAAATAGATTAACAATCTTCTAAACTTTATTTGATGTCTTTCAGATCAGATTGTCACCCACTGCAATATATTTAGATATTAATCTAGAGTGTTTGGTGAAAAGCTGTGATATTTGTTTTGAAAATGGGTTCTAGACTATATTCTTCAAACTATTTATATTCATTTATGGCTAACAACCACCGTTTAGCTACTGAACTTGCCATATTTAGATCTGGTCACAAATATGTTTTAACAAAAAAAGAGTAAGCCTCAATTATTGAATAGAAGAGAGTGATATCTGTCTCGTTAATCGTTAATGGATTGATGGAATGTAGTTGGAGCTGCATTAAAATGGAGGTATATGAATCAGGCTATATCTTAACAATGTAATGGTAAAGAACAATTGCATTATATACAATCTGATCTATCCTACAAAACGAAAATATTAATTGATTGTCTTGCATTTTGCTGCACTTAGCGAAGTACACTGCATGCCAAACATGGCTAACATAAAAAAGAAAGGTATAGTCAATAATAATATAATGTAATCAAAAGGTTTTACAATGTAAACTTTTGAACGTATGTACAAATGTAATTGTTTTTGAACAAACTAACATGGTCATCTAACGATAATTATACGGTTGCTTTACGGAATGCCAATGTCAAAAGTGTTTGGAAGGGATGATTGAAATGTTAAGGTCATGGCAATAATCTAATGCAAGGTCCTAAGTAGTCAAAAATTCAAATTATTGTACTCTTTTTTTTTTTTTTTTGTCTTCGCTATTGACAGTTGCAAATGCAATATTACAGGAACACTATTGCATAATTTAAAAAATACAAAATTCCCCAAAACATTTGGAATTATCGTTTTTGTACAAACTCATTTTCGTGACCCGTAAATTGGAACATTTGGGTGTGCATAGTACATTAATCTGTCAAACTTTGAAATACGTCGAGCGGCATTGTTCAGTGTTCTCCATAGCGCACAGGAATATTCGAACAACTTCGGTTTGTACCGTGGATGCGGATGATTCCTTGTAAATATTAGCGTCACGAAGACCCACATCACAGAAGAGTAAATGTGATTTGTAGGAAAACAGACAAACAGTGCAGATGGGATCAGTTCCAAGAAGGAGACGGCGAAAAATAAATAGCTTAAAGTACATAAGATGCAAAGGATCTAAACACTTCCAACCTATCAAAAATAACTTGAAGTAAGTTGATAGAAAACAATTTGCGTTTCAAAACAGTACAAACTACAAACGCTCGATTATTATTGAAATGCTGATAGCATGGTTTTAAATTAATATCAGAGGAATGTATATGCATTCGATATAATGATTAAAGAATCCTTAAACCCATTGAAACCGTTAACAATAGTATTCGAGCGAATTATAACAGGCAGTTGCTCTCGTATATTATAGAATCCACAACCGTTTTGCTCATTTAGGATCATTTTGAGAGACGTTTACAGGGATAATCAAAGATTAGATATATATATATATATATATATATATATATATATATATATATATATATATATATATATATATATATATATATATATATATATATATATATATATATATATATATATATATATATACATACAGTATCCAATGAATGTGTTTAGTTTATATTTACAAAAAAAACTTACGTTTGTGTGTTCATATAAAGGGGAAAATGATGGTTTGTGAATGGGAGAATATAAAACGGTTGCAGCAAGTAGCACAATATAAATAACAATTGCATTACTTTTTAAAAAGTAGCGTCTGAAAGGAATAAATTAAATTTTCTTGCTACCAACATTAGTTGACTTTAATATAGTTAACTGAAGAACTCAGGTTTCCGAAATACCAGGAAGCAACATAATTCCAGCATCAGACACAAGTCACAAACTGTAAACATACTGTTTTTCTAATAAAGTTGAGGCACTACTACTACTACTACTACTACTAGTACTACTACTACTACTACTACTACTACTACTACTACTACTACTAATAATAATAATAATAAAAATAATAATCAGCATCAACTGCAACGTGAAAAAAATTAGTTTTGCACTTTTCCCATTCACTCATTGTATGAATCTCACAGTAATTCTTTCTAGAGTAAAAATATGAATAGAACATTTATATATTATGCACAATTGGAATATCATATTGTGTTTGATAAAAAATATTGTATCAGCAAGAATTTCTTATGTATAGCTAGAATTAAATATTCAAATAAAAGTCTCGTCAGTATAGTTAATGTGTATATATGTTAATCATGTCATTAAGTTCAGAGATATGCAATCTTGTTTTGTGTTTTTTGTCTTGACAGTCATAATGTTTAAATATTTTTCAAATAAAATTACTATTACTGTTATCCACATGCAACTTAAACAGCTGGGGTTTATATCTTCACGTATATCTCTCTGTCATTCCATTAGTGATGCAATTTATCATCAGCACTTTTAAAGATAAAGACGTGAAATTTTAGGATAAAACCCTGGATAATCTTGAGATGTCCGTAGTGCTTTCTGAATTTTCATTATAACTCTTGGGTGAGATCTATTTATGTGAATATGTATCGATTGTTAAAATCTAAAGATTCTCAATTATATAGAAGTTTTAAGTTGGTTTGTGTCATCTTCAAAGCCGTACAAGATTAATTAATCCCAACAAGATTGACTTCATGTCCTGAAAAGTACTCAAGAACTGTCACCTGTTCAAAATATTTGCTTGTATTCTTTGATATCAATAAACTGGCGATATGTGAGATTTACTTTGTCCTTCTTTGATATCAATAAGCTGGCGATATATGGGATTTACTTTGTCCTTCTATGACATAAATAAGCTGGCTATATGTGGGATTTACTTTGTCCTTTGATATCAGTAAGCTGGCGATATGTGGGATTTACTTTGTCCTTCTTTAATCTGTCTTCAATGTCCAAGTTGAAACTCTTAAAAACAGCTTCACCTATTAAAAGTAAACTTTCAATAAAAGTGAATTTGGGATTTGTGTGTCGTTACTGTTTGACAAACATAAGATTCTTCCTTTTCTCATTTTATTTTTATTTAATAAGAGCGAGAGAGAGAGTGTGTGTTTGTGTGTGTGTGTGTGTGTGTGTGTGTGAGAGAGAGAGAGAGAGAGAGAGAGAGAGAGAGAGAGAGAGAGAGAGAGAGAGAGAGAGAGAGAGAGAGAGACTACTGCCAACTAGAAGTGGTTTCTGAAGACAACATAACTCATTACGTCATTATTCTGTGCATTAACCTGACGTAGTCTTTCTTGTCAGGTAGTCTTCCAAACATGTCTACCACACACAAGGATATAATGTATAATAAAGCAACTTGACACATACAATCTACAACACAAGCTCAGCAATATCTCTCAAACATCAGCTGTGTAAACAAATGTATGAAGCACTGCAGTAGGCGCACCTTTTCCTATTGCATCATGCACAAGCCTTGTAATATATTTTTTATAAAAGAAAATTAAGAAAACTTCAGGTTGTAAACTTCAGATTGTAAATAATATTTTATTTCGTGGAAAAACAAGGCATGCTGTTTTTAGTTGTGTATGTATTGTAAGGGACACTATTTAATTTTCACAGTTTTGTCTTTAGTATGGTTTTCTTATGTCTCGACATCGTTACCTATGTACGGGAGTACTCTCAGAGTTCCCACTTTAGAATCAACTCTTCAACACCACATTAGCTGCGAACTCTATTAGAAATCAATAACCATAAGAATGGCGTATAATTCTAAATTCCAACTGTCGTATCACTTTGGGGAATATGTGTCGATGAATAACGCCAACTTCGTTCAATTATGGAAGCCATAGCGTACGTTAATTGGTAAATGGGGCATAAAACAATAGGTGAGATGAATTGTCCTGATGTTGCTATTAACATTAATGAAGGCGATTCCTGACCTTTTAAAACCATAAATTGTAATTGTGAGCATTTCGTCAGCTTCGCATGATTAGAAAGCGGAATTTTTCAGCAAATCCGGTGGTTTCTATTAAAGCCGCTTAATGGAAGTTTAAATGATCTCATCCAATTTGCGGGTTATGAAGATGTAAAAAATATCAGTATTACAGATAATGCTCCACTTTAATAACATTCATCTAAAATGCATTGCAACATTACAAAACTAACACACTGCATATTTAACAAAGATAGTTACGCCTATAAAAAGAATTGGCTTACATCCTAATCAGATCTATTAAATAATATTCCAAATATATTTAAATGATGTATTTTGTCAATTCAACAATTTATTTATTAGGCAAATAATAAGGAAATATGTCTATATTGGCCAATTTGTACCTATGGTTCTGTGGTAGTGTCTTTAGTATAGAGGCAAAAAGGTTGAAGCATTTAAATTGTTCTTCTATGTTGTCTGTATCCCATCCTACCACATTCTTAATGTATTGAGCAACAATTAACTGTGAACTTGTACAGACTTATTTCTCTAAGGACAACTAATTTTAATATTTGTCCGAAAAAAATATAGAATATGCTTTTAGTAATCACAAATTGAAATTAATATATCTTTTAATTTTTATTATTATGTAGGACCCTATCGGCTTGTGCTTCTAAATGCTTACCTGTGCAATGTCATCTTTTGCTACTAAATGCTTACCTGTCCGATGCAATACTGAGATCTCTAACACCGGGGAAGACCGGGTGGCTGAGATGTTGGTCATATCTAAAGAAAGATATGTGTCCTAAGTCCGATCGTTTGAGATATGGGAGTTATTAATCAGTTCATTCATCCACAGAGTATTAATTCAGTCCGTCTGATACAGTCAACCTCAGTTTCATTTTTATTTAATGTGGGGAACAGGCAGCGATAGTTTTCGAAATGTTATCTTACAACATCGTACCCTGTACTTGCAAAGTTTTTATTCAGACTTTCAGAATAATGTTCATCTGTGTTAAATCATGTGCAGATAATGTACAATATTATCCAAAATCTTCACTAAAAGAAATATCACCATCTGGTTGGTTTTACTAACCAACACCACAAATTAGTTTTCTGTTTAAAATCCGAATTCTTGCCATCTTAAGCGTTACGGACAACACGGAATGTGTTGTCATTGCAATAACCGATGAGCAATACTCCATTAATTTCCGATTGGAAGCGGATGGTATTAATCACTTCTATCCACGCTGACATAGCTTCGTGCATTTAGAATCAAAACTGATAATAAACAGAGTTTTAATTATTGTGTCTATATATCTGTAAAACTTAATACAACAAGTCATTTGTACACGCGGTTTTACTAAAGCTTGCAAATTAGTTCTTTGTTTTTTAGTGACAAACATTTTCATGCTTAAAGTGAAATCGACCGCTTATAACAGTCATCTTGTACCAACCTTAACATGCGACGGAAAATATAATATTATTTCTGCAATAGATGATTTTCCAATTGACGGAATGCAAACTGTCAAACGCTGTGTTGAGTTGTGCATGTCGGACGTAACTAATCTTTGTTTGATGAGATCAAACCCTCCTTCCTTATTTAATTTTCACGTTAAACTATTAATGTTTTTCTTTTTCGCAAAAAAGCGACCGAAAGCTGTTGTCTGAACGCTGAATACCCGATGGATGATCAAGCGTTAAACCAAGAAATAAAAATCACATCTGAAACAGTTTAAAATTGTTTATTATACAATAAACATTCCTAATCACGACGATTGGATATATATAAATTTAAAAATGAATATTGGGTTGATAATGGCCCTGTAGAACATAAAACTGTAGACCGGGGTTTGGTTAACCATCACTTCATGATATGGTGAATGCATCAACACGACATTGGTAATATGTTTCTTTCGTTGTTTTACTTTGTTTTAATATGATATTATAACCACAACACTACTATCACCACTACATTTACTACAAATAACTCTTTCCTCTAACCCTTTTACAAAATATATCATGTTGGCATGTCTAATAGCTATGGGGCCCCGAGTGGCCGAGTCTAAAGCGCTGTCCGTTACGGACCACTGCCATCTCACCTCTGTCTGCGTGTGTTCGAGTCTAAGATTCGGCAAATGTAGTTATGTGAGAAAGCTTGCCAGTAGCTTCTCGTGGGTCGGTGGTTCTTTCCGGGGTTTGTCCGGTTTCTTCCTCCACCATTAATACTGGCCGCCATGTATAGCCTATATTGTGCTGAAAAAATGGCGTTAAACCATAAAAAAAAAAAAAAAAAAAAAAAAATCTAATAGCTATGAAAGTCTTAGAGACCTTTATACCTTTCACTTTTAATTACCTCTTTTTACCCTTTACCTAATGGTAACGTTCCCTTTTCTTTGATAGTTATGTTAATTGATCTGTCATTCGAATTATTTTCAAAACTTGTTAAATGTCCAATAATCGGAGCTCTTACAAAAGGTCTTCCAATTGTTACATGTCAGTTATATTTATTCTTCTTATTATAGATTTTGTATGTCCTCTACCCGTTTATCTTTCCTATCAATATCTATTAGCATTGTAGCCTTGGCAATATATGTTTATATTTTAACATTCTAACGGGCTCCGTTACGGATCACTGCCATCTCACATCTGTTTACATGGGTTCGAGTATAAGATTCGGTTAATGTAGTTATGTGAGAAAGCTTGCCAATAGCTTCTCGTGGGTTGGTGGTTCTTTCTGATGTTTTTTCCCGGGTTCTTCCTCCACCAATAATACTGGCCGCCATGTATAGCCTATCGTGTGCTGAAAAATAACGTTAAACCCTACAACAACAACAACAACAACAACAACAACAGCAACAACAACAACATAACATTCTAACGGTCGTAAATTGAATGAGTTATATTAATGTCATTGCCATTGCTAAGGCATTTAAATTGAATAATTAATGCGTATATGTTCTAACATTTTAGTAAGATAACAAGATATATATATATATATATATATATATATATATATATATATATATATATATATATATATATATATATATATATATATATATATATATATATATATTTCGACAGTATGGTCTAATTTATTTATTTCAATTTATAATAGAATTTTATTTTTAAAACGCATCCGTATCATTAAACATATTCATATTCTTCAATCTTTCAAATGGGTGATAAACAATAGTTTTAAATTACTAGCTTTACTGAATATATATATAATAAACAAATTATACGTATGAAAAATTGAAATAATTAACATGTACTCTTTTATTCGATTTATTCGACAGCTCTATTCAGATTTATATTTATTTTATTGATATTAATCTATAATAACGAAAGCAGAAATTGAAAATTCAAACAGAGTTAGAATTGTTAATTAAGACTTTAATTATTTAATACAGTGATAAACGAATAAAAAATTAGGATATCCAGAGGTATTTTATTGGACTACGTGCGTAAAACAAATGATGTACAATTGTGAATGATACCTTAATAACATTTTCGTTTGCTAACATCTCATACTACATGAAAATAAATTCTTAGATATTAACCATTTATTTAATGATTTTATCTTGATTCAATTTATTCTATTTGATTTAATTACCTCTAGTTTTTGAGCATTTATTTACTTCTATATCGAAACGTGAATTGTTTACTAATGATCTATTTTAACCTTAGATAGAATCCACAACCGTAGACATGTTGGATTGAAGAAACACAAATTCATCAAATACGATTTTGAAATAGGACACAACATGAAATAAACCATGTATATAATTGATATTTCCCGATTTAGCAGTTACAACAATTTAACTGTTATTAGGAAACCAGATTTTAAATTACTTAATATTAACTTATTTTTATACATTTTACATGATGTTGCCATGATATACACAATTTAATAATACAAAATATTTAGGTCCTGTTAATTTTACAGTGAAAGTTACATATGCGGGTAAATACCTGAATAATTTCTGAAGAAGGAATTTACTTCAATATCGATGTTATTTTTATTCATGGGTTTTAGGGTTGTAAATAGGATCAACAATACATGTTCATAATTTGATTCCAACAATTGTCTGTCAATCTCTGACCCTGGTATCAACGCACTTGAAATGAATGTTATTTACAAATTTATAATGTGTGTGTGTGTGTGTGTGTGTGTGTGTGTGTGTGTGTGTGTGTGTATACAGACAGACGGACATATATAGAAAGACAGAATGAGAAATACATATATTTACGTAATTGTATAGTCTAAGCTATATAGACATATGAATAATAAATAGTCCAACATATCACGAGCAAGAACAGTAAAGAAAGGTTGCCAATCCTTAATACTCAAAAGCCCTGAAAGAATTCTTGATAGTGAATGAAATAATCAGTTTATTGACCATGACGTCACACAACAATCGTCTGGGCAATACAATAGTTAGCATACAATACTGACGGTAAAGGAAAACACAAGTAATTAATTTCTGGCTCATGATTAATCGACGAAATTCATCGAGAATTATTGATAACCTATTGGTCCCGTCCTTTAACTGTCAATTCTGTGTCTATTAATAGCACAGTTTACTGTGGAAAATCTCCCAGTATCAATAAACGAAACGACTTCGATACAGCAAAGGAATATAGCCGGCTCGATTAAGATAATCGAAGTGTTTCTGTAATCTACTGATTCGTTTCTCAATCAGCTAATTAATTGACTATATCCGTAAAGCAGAGTGAATGTTTCATTTTATCACTGTATTCGTAAATAACTCAAGCCCATCAGCGAATAGTGTCATCTCTTATCTACCAATGTATTATGCGCCGACAACCTACTGTCTGCTTGTTATGCTGATGTTTTATTGGTTGAGCCTGATTTCATGTGGAACAATAAGATGAGAAATCTTACTCTTGCTATTGACGACTGGTTCCGTTCCTTTTATAGTCGAATGCAACAATGTATTATTCAGAATTAAATGGTTAGATAGAGGTTTGAACACGATTGTAAAGTGCATTGAGTAGGGATTATAAGACATGACACTTTGAAGGGGATTGCACGAACTTCGCACTCGGATGTCGGTTTGTGCATAAATTGCACGTATGCCTGTTGTAATAATATAAATTATAATACATCTGCAAATGTAAAGGGCATATTTATGGGTCAAATTTTGCAATAGTAATATCCAGAATACACAGCAGAGGCATCGACTGTATAACACCATCCTCCAAATAACATCATGAATGCTATCCCATAGATAATAGCAAAGAAATGTGGATTGACATTGCCTAATATTACTGAACAAATAAATGGGATTCACTCTGTAAACATTACAAAACTCATTATATCATTTTGACTTCTATACTGTTTTAAATTATGCATGTGTAGAAATTTAAATTGACAGTGGCAGACATGAAGGAATAAAATTGTTAGTTTTACAATATATTCTTGATCATGCCAGATATGTGCTGTATGTAAGGAGACAAACAAAATACAGTACTGCAGAACGTTAGTGTTTATAATGCAGTCTTATTAACTGTTGTACATATAAATTAAAAACATATATGTAGTAGGCATATATAGATATCGGGTCCATGTTCATTGTGGGTCCAAACGTCTGTATGATAGACTCTTATTTTCGTATGCTGATATTTCCCAGCATCCACGAGTCATTTTAAATCCAAAGGTTTTCTAAATCATTACAGAGAAATGAATTCTACTGAGTAAAACGGTTTGCTTCCTACATTATGTGTTGCACTCAGTATTGCTCCGTAAATGAGACGTGTAAGCCATGCCATTCTTATTTACACTTGCAAGAAAGAACTTTTACAAATGCCCTGAACTAAGTGCATGGACCTACATCCTCTAGGTCATTCCCCCCCCCCCCCCTTCTCAGCGCAGACCGGGACAGGCTAATTACTGACAAAGAACATTCTTCAACGATGAACTTAACACTTTGATAGCGTCCCAAATCGCCCTTCATCCATCACTGATGAAGCCATCAGTCGTTGCCCAAAATAACCCACCAACGAAGCACAGGATGACCCTCCAGCCTTGCTGGAGATACAGAAAACGACACGTCACGTCTGCTCTTCAGTGGCAAAACACCTAGTTCAGACTCCATCTCAGCTGAAGTCTGTAAGGAATGGGGCACAGTCCCGATAAAAAGGCACCACCAACTGTTTTTACTAATGTGGCAGCAAGAGACGATCCCCCGGAAGGCGTTTCCATTATCCACCTGTGTAAACACCAAGGTAATCGCCAGGCCTGCGACAACCACTGGAGTATATCCTTACTCTCATTTGCAGGAAAGATTCTCGCCAAAATCCGACTGAACCGCGTCACTACGCCAATTTAACCATGGACTACTGCCAGAAGGTCAGTATGGTTCCCGAAAAGAACGCGAGACCATGGACATGGTTTTGCTGCGAGGTAGATACAAGATAAATGTCAAGAGCAAAACTCTGACCTTTCTCCATCTGCTTCGACTTGAAAAAAGCTTTTGATACATGTCAGCTGAGAAGGCTTGTAGAAGGTAATGGTCAATTACGGATGCCCAAGAATAGTTATATACTTGACGCAGCATTCCTTGGATGGCATGCAGGCACGAGTCCAGGAGAATGGAGAGAAATCTGGGCCATTCTTAGTAACCATTGGCGTCAAGCAGAGGTGTTTTGGCACCGTAACTGTTCAGTCTATTGTTCGCCGCCATGCTAACTAATGCTTTCAGAGACACGGAGGTTGGATGTTGGTATCAGGTACTGTACAGAAGGAAACCTATTAAAACCAAAGAGGCTTCAAGCGAAAACCGATGGTACGACATAAACCGCAATGCTGGTTCAGACGCCGACCAGCGTTGACAAGTACTGTAGCTCCTGCACAAAGCGTTGGTCTCACCATCAGTAGCAAAAACATTGAAGTCCCGCATCAGCCGGACCATGAAAAGCCCCATGTTCAGTCCAACATCACCGTCTACGGCCAAAATCTCAACGTATTGAACGCACAGAACAGTATCCGCGTAGTCTGGATGCTGATGCCTCTTCTAATCCAGACGTTGGCATACATTTTGCCGAACGTTGCAATTACAAAGTTTGGCAGCACACTGTCACAGAACTTTACTACTGACGATGAAGTGAACGTTCGCATTGCCAGAGCCATCGCAACGTTCGGCAGATGGTATGCCAACTTCTAGATTAGAAAAGGCATCAGCATCCAGACCAAACTAAATGTCTACAAAGCAATTGTGCTCCCCACACTATGGTACGCATGCAAAAGTGGACGGTGTACCAACACCATGCCATGAAGCTGAACCACTTTCGCACAACAGGCCTCAGGAAAATCCCCAACATCAAGTGGCAGGACAAGGTTCCAGACACTGAGGTACTCGGCCAAGCATGTCTCCATTCTGATGCAATGGCAGCTACGCTGGGCGGACATGTTGTGCGCATGCCAGACCACCGGCTGCCTAAGAGACTCTTCTATGGCGAGTTACATCAAGGACAGCGGTCCCAAGCAGAACAAACGTGTGCACGCACAGAACAGTATCCGCCTCTCCAACTCTCGGATTACTAGAGAGATCCTCGTCGAATCGACGAACGAACAACATTGTAAATTACACTTGTAACAAATGCCATTTTAAGTTACACTTGTAAGCCACCCAGCAACATTGATACTAGTTAGTTTGCCAGAACGAGATTTACTCAGATAAGAGGACAGTATTGTGAATAAAATGTTAGATCAATTATCAATTTTTACAAAATTACGTTTTGAATGACAAATAAGTCGAACGCAAATAGATAAAGCTTGAACACCCCCCTACCCCCACACACATAACAAGTATTAGGCTGTTTATCATTTCCAGTCACTTCTTAGAAAATAAATTGCATGTATTGCCCACTTTCATGCCATTAGTCTACAATAACAGAACAGAAAACAAAGTGAATTGTCGCTTTCAATTGCGTGAATATTGTATCTAATGCGACTTGCGAACAATTTAGAGACGTCTTTCGGCATTCTGAACCCAAGGTTGGATATACTCTATGAATTAGTTGAAAAAAACTTTTTCCAATGCATTCGTATTTATATATTTTTTATTTGTTTTGCAATGTTTTCTTGCAAGACGGCTCCTTTTATTTTAGTTTGCGTACGAAGTGCTTACACACTGTTAATTTTACATGCGTTTGTGCTGGTGAAAATAAAGAAGTTAAGTTTAGTAAACACAAGTAAAGGGCTTTAATTGGTTATTTTAACATTGCTATTCTATAACAGTAGCAGTGCTTTAAATTAGCGAAAGTCCGCTATCCAGAGGCTAGCATATTTTCTGTCTGGGTAGTAACTTTCATAATCTTAATAGTCCAATAGGCTAGTAAGTTTTGGTTATCAACAGTTAGAGTTTGTTTACGCCTATCCCCAATAAAGACTTGACTTCAGCAGATGTTCTGTAGAATCAAAGCAGTAACCGTTGTAAACATAGTCATAAAATATTAACATCAAAAGATGAAGTCAATTTCAGCCTCGGAAATGTGCGCTTCCATACCAGGAAGCCATCCGATTTTGTGAATTTCGCTTAACAGCGTCAATTATGGTCTCGTAATTGACAACGGATGCTTCATGAATGATCCTAAGGTATCTTATAACGAATTAAATGAAAAATGGCATGGTAGCACAATTTATTCACTCGACCACAGTAACAAACTAAAAGCAGTAAACCATAGAAAAAACACGGCAAATACTATTGAAAGAAATTGGTTTGCATGTTTGTTTGTTTAAGGTGTTTGGTTTGCTTTCTAGCCAACTGCTCCAAGAGTCACAAACAGAAAACTGCATATTGGACAGTTGCATCGAAACAATTATAAACATTATACAAATTTATTGCGATTACGTTATTGATACATCCATTCCGTAACTACCTTTTCTATGATGATAAGAATATTTTTTTTTTATATAAAAGAACAAATAATTAAATACACATGGAGATATCCAAGCAGAATGCCGTACATTTTTTGGAATTAAAATCTCTGAGCATGGGCATCAGAGATTTAAAAAGTATCGCCTTCTTATTCCTTTCAATGATACATTGAGGTCCTATTAATTATGAGCAATTACCAAACTTATGCTATTAATGATAAGGCCGTAATTGGAGATGATAAATACAACGCGCCATGTCAGGTGGCTTAATTTGATGAGAACGTACCTTGTCAAGCTGAAATGAACATTATCGTCTGATGCTATTATCTTATAATTATATTCACAATAGCCACTTCTTTAATCTTGCAGAATATACACTGGTCAAGTCTTTATTAGGGGGAGGCAATGTAATTTTAGAGCGAGGGGGCAAAGTCATATATTTTGAAATGTGTTTATAGCTCTTTATTATATAAAGGACAATGTGCAACTCTTTTTCTTACCTTACATAATTTGCGTCCGCTATACTTTAACATCACGAATTTAAAAGCGAGGCACAATTCATCCTTATAAGACTGGCAAAATGTTATGTTTTATAGAAGGTGTTCAGCCACAGGAGAAATGAAAAGTTTCATTAAAATGACATAACAGACAGGAATAATTCTTAAGATAGGGAAAAGCATAATCGAACGTTTCAGAAGGCGTTAATACAAGACAGGGAATGGCTTAATTATGAAGAGGAAACGTACGTTATGCAGAGCCCTACAGAAGGACTTTAATCAGAATGTAACTGTCGCTGATATCTATGCTTTCTGAATGGCTTATTTAGAATGTCCGCAGTTATTGAAAACGTTGTAACATAACATGCCCGAATAACAAGAAAACATACGAATTGTAAGTTTATTTACTTCATTGTGTAAGATACAGGTGGTAATCTGCTGAAGTGAATTCTGTTTCATGGAAATAATTAAACAAAACAGTGTTAACAATTTTAATGGTAAGAGAGCTGAAATAATCTTACGGCAAATAAATGAATTAATTGATAAATTACTTATAAGACTGCGATTTAATAAATGTTTTGATGATATAAAAACAATGTCAATATTCTTATTGGCAGTTCAGACCCGGTTAATGATAATCTAGAGGAGATACAGCAGCTTAAAACTAAATCAAATGACAGTAATACAGATATTAACAAGCCAATAGGAATTACCAACAGTATCCGTGGTAATGTGACCAAGTACAATCTCAAAATAGGATACGATACAAAATTTAAAACTATCAAGAAAAACATCACATACAAATATACAATAAGGACTTGTTGACGATTGACTAATGCGAAAAGACTGTAGAGAGTCAATGCGAGAGAAAATAAAGCAGTCGACATAAATGGCATGAACGTTTACTTCAATGTTACTCTCTTAAGAAACATACACAGGTTTTAAAACAGAAATACGAACATTACAAGATGCAGTGTGTGAAGATTTTGCATTAAGATGGAGAATGGCAATCCCAAACCCTACTATCAATCCGTAGATGAGATAAAACAAAATCAACTAGACAATGGTGCGGAAAAGGATAAGACCTCCACGGTGGCTCCTTGTTAGTGGCTATCTTATTACTTACACAATGGAAATATTATTGATTGGTATAATCAGCAGGGCTGTCATAATGCTGAAGCTTAATGAGATAAGGACGAACCAATAGTAGTATTCGTGACATTTCAGATATACAAATTTATCGACAAGCATTATTAATTGCTATCAAATTGACTACAGACCTGGATTTTCAAGAAAATGAACATTGAATAAACCATCTAATTAAAGAGAAAATACGTTTATGTTACATCTACTAAAACCTTTTGATATCGCATGGAGATAAAGAATGATTGCAAACTAATTTACTACTCTAATAAAGGAAAATTAAATTAAAATTAGTATAGACAAAAAAAAACGGAGCTTATTTTTACACGAACTAAACTATGTGCTGACTGTTCACATTTGCAGCAAGACCGTGAAAAAGTACAACAATTTTCAGTCCAAAACCATTTAGTTATTTGTATATGATTATTTGATTACTCATGTCATTATGTTGTAATACAATACGCTACTATTAATTGTTAAGTTTATTGCAAACATCTAGTAGTAATGGCTTTCAAAACGTTCTAAACTTTAACGCTTAATAGAGGAAAGAATAAAATAGTAATTTTTAATGGTAATTGTAGCCGTATCAATAAATGGCAATTTACAATAAACTCCATAATTGCCTTGAATATAACGGAGAATATACGTTTCTTGGTATATTAATTAAATGTTCTGTTAAACGTGTTTTTGTTTCTCTATCGAGTACAGACAGACAAGAAAAGAAGAGGAAATTAGCCACAATATACAAATGTGTTACGGTCGGGTTGAAGTTATTAACTCTATTGTCTTACCTATTACAACGTATGCTTGTGAAATTTAGGGTGTATAATAATCTTGCAAATTATAAACCAACGTATGAGCTAAGTCAAACACTTTTGCAACGATTCAATGGATGGTAGAAAAACTGGATTGATGAATGTCCTAAATAATATATTTATGCTCAAGAATAGTTTCGAATTTGATACATAGTTATTTGCATTACTCATTATTTCCCTTGAAGATATAAGCCAGAACTCATTTCAGTATAATGAAATTGGCTGTTACCAATCAGGTGCTAGACAGCCGCTTTTGTGTAGTAACGAAGTGGATATTAAAAACGTTTTCTTCTGCATTTTATTTTAACCATGAAGACATGGTAAACACTTTATTCCATAACATAAAGCAATGTAAAATATGAAATGACATTCATATGGACACGAGTAATTTGCTAGTTAGTAAGCATGTTTTGTTTTAATATGGCGTCCTTACTAGTTTATTATTTATATGAAGCATCTGAGAAAAGAAAACGTTTAATAGGAGTGAAATTAGAATGTGTCGACTGAAATCAAGTCATCGATTCTAAACATTATCTTGGATTACATAAACAATATCGGAATAGTTGAAATTTAATTTACATCGCAAAAGATGGGCTGATAAAGTCAAAGTAAAACAGTACATGCTAGATTGAAATGATAGCATTTCATACCACATATTGAGCAATATGTACTATTGCTAATGCCAAACCCTTTTGCTGGGTTCAAGGCAATACGTTATCTTGCCTTGATGAAAACATGCACACTTTATTTATGCAAATAAAAAACTCTGTTTCTAAACCTCTATATAGTACATGCAGCAAAATATTAAAATAAGCATGCGCACTCATTCAATCAAATTCAGTGGCTATTCTGATTATTGAACCCTTCACCTGTAGTGAAAAATGTTTTCATTCATCCAACATAATCCATACTTTGGTATCGCCTAAAACTCGTAAATAATATTACAATGATGATGTTAAAGTTTCTTAACTTAAATTGAACTAGTTATGAAAAACACTAAAACAATTTTCCGATATGATCGTCATCTGTAACTAAATCATTAAAATGACACTATAATAAAATTAAGTGCATGTTTCATATATTAAAATCAATACTTATTTCTCTCTTTCACTTCAACATTAACATAATTAGTAAAACTTCCAAGTTTGTTTAAAAACCTGCTTATAATCTTTTAATGAAATAGTATTACACGGATGGATATAGTATTAATTTGTATGTATGAATATATGAATATACATTTAGCTTTGACTTTGTTTTGAAAATATTTGCTAGAAAGTTACCTGTTATGTGGTCTAATTTAGCATAACAATGGCACTCATTGTGATGTCGCAAAATTCAAATATAACAGTTTAAATCGATTGTTCCATAAAGATTTCCTGTCACCCGACAAAACAGTATTGGTAGAAAATATTGCATTGTCTCCCTTCCTTTAAGTTTACGTTTGAACACCTACCTATACAGGTTAGACAATGCTGAGACATCTAATGGAATGCAACATACTAAACTGAGAAGTGACCCAACAAATTCCAATTATTTGCAAAATCAGCTGGTTTTAGAACTTTGGTAGATACATGAGGGAAAACCCCTTATAATAATAATACGGAACATTTATTGTATATTAATGTGTTGTAAATAAACATGCTAGAAAACACTCTCTTTTTGACTGTGGGATATTTAAGACGCGTATATTGAATTTCCAACCAGTGGCTCTTGAAACTATTAATTTATTTATAGTAACACATTAGAAAAAATATCACCTACGCCATATAAACTATGTTTTTAGGTTAATTGGTATTTAGGTAAACTATGTGGAATAATTTAATTAGTATTCAGGTAAACTATGTGGAATAGTTTAATTGGTACTCAGGTAAACTATGTAGAATAGTTTAACTGGTACTCAGGTAAACTATGCGGAATAGTTTAATTGGTACTCAGGTAAACTATGTGGAATAATTAAATTGGTACTTAGGCAAACTATGTAAAGGTACGTCATTGAGATTCGAATGATATGTCTAAACGCCATGAAAGTATGAATCTTTCTGTAGAATATGCGACTCGAAACAAATCTAACATGTTTTAAAAACAACTTAGAATAATTATCCAAATGGCAAGTTGAATAAGGTCAATGCAATTTTGTTGTGTAAAACTGGGATCCCAAGTATACCATATTATGCTGTGAGAATGGACATTATAATGAAATATCAAAAGTTTGATGAAGAATCTTTGTTTACCAGTTCATGAACTTTACAAATCTAATAATCTAATCACTAATACAAATCTTTTGTTGGTGCCCTGTGAAGGTACTTTGAGGAAAATTTCATCTCGACAAATTAGCAAGTATTCATGCAATTTAGTTCTATTCAACATCTAATGACTTTGTTATGTTATCGTATTTTTCCACTTATCCTGATTTAAATGAAGCAATTCGTAACTTGAAAATGTTTTCATATTTAGTAAAATCGGGACACATAATTGAAGCATTTAAATAAAAAGCAATGTTATGATGAGATTAATCGATGGATTTGTGTAAAACAGAAGGAGACCTTGTAAGTGTTACATAAGTTCTACTTGTCTGGTGTATGTCATTAAAGGCATACTTGTTATCCATCTTCAATAGTGGAAGCTATTAAAACATTTTTAAAGTTGATAAGAACAGCGCGTTCCAAATGGTTTTAAATAGAGAAAGTCTGATCAATTTTAGCACGGGAATTGAAAATTACCTTCATCCAAATATAATATAAGCTAATTGATATAAAGCAATTCAATCGAAGAGTTAATAGTTTGTAGAGATGATTTAAAGCTGCATTTTAACTCAGTCAAGTTACAGACTTGCAGATATCATATTAAATCAAACCAAATACAACATTAAAGTCAGCATTTAAAAATCAAAGCTTCTCCTTTATCATATGTGCTTTGATATAACTAAATGAATTTGATTAAGTCGATACCGAAATAAACTAACAAAGGTAGTGGCTAATTTGTATTAGATATACTTATGGAACATTTTACACAAATCTCTGAACAGACGTGAAGTTATAAGGGGTAGTTCATTGCAATCAAATAACTGATTTAAAACTGTTTCAAACGTCTATTGAATTGACTTTTTGGTTAATTTGTTGTTTGCGAACATTCTATATGCAAAATTTCATTAAACGTATGGAGACATTCTGTGTTAAAGTTTATTTGTTTCCAACTGTTAACAAATGCTATATTCATCTACTTATATATTGCAAATATACATTAAGTTATGTTTTGCAGAACAGCCAAAATGAAACCAATGGATAAATTCAGCTTCTCTAGGAAAAGAGAACAGAAAGTAGGATGTGACCATCAAACAGATTGGTCGTTTTCTTTATTAAGATGAGATGGTGGAATTACTGCAAGATAATCAAATGCATAGCATTTGCATGCTTCACGCCATTTTGTCTCTGCTTTGGTTACAATTGCTTGTGATCAGTACGACTGAACACATGAAATGCCAGATGAAATAGAATTATCCGAGTCTTCAAGAATATAGGACTGTTATTGTTGGGTCGTATGAGTATGAGAAAATATCTCTTTCAAACAATGGTAATACGCGTGGGAATACATCCAATAAAACATAGCAAAGAAAGTATTACAAATAGTCCATCTATTATTGAAGATACATTTAGAGTAGTACAGGATTCAAATACCGATTCCAAGGGGGAAGCAAACTAGCTACAAATTTAGAACTCAAATTAACTAAAACAGGACATTTATTGGGATCCGTTGTCTACAATTCCGTCTGTATGTTCATCCTGCTGTGTTGCGCTTCTTACAGACTGGTACAACGATCGATAAACAATGTTGTAATAGTCTGTAAGAAGCGCGAAAGGCAGCAAGATGAACATACGGTGCGCGGAAAAAAAGTCACAGGAAAAAAAGTCACGGAAAAAAAGTCACAATTTTGGCTAGGAAAAAAAGTCACAGGAAAAAAAGTCACACTCTGCGGAAAAAAAGTCACTAAATTAGGACTAAATTATATTTCAGAGTAAATATATAAATTTTCATTTTTAAATTCACATAATAATGCATGATAATAGATTTTCGGTCATCGCACGAGGGTTGGCTACGCCACTGATGACAGATGTCTGTAAAAAAAAAAAAAAATTTTTATTTCTTAAACACAGTAAGATAAGGAAACAAAAGTATTGGAATCAATCAGTTAATGACAATACATGACATATACATACTAAGAACAGTCTAAAATTAACGTGGTATTATTATTATTATTATTATATTATTATTATTATTATTATTATTATTATTATTATTATTATTATTATTATTATTATTATTATTATTATCCAGGAAAAAAGCCAAATGAAAAAGTTACGGAAAAATGTCGCAAGAAAAAAAGTCACAAGAATTAAGAGTTATAGAAAAAAATCACAGGTTAAAAACGGGAATATAACACAAATTTTGGTACAGTACATACTATATTACTATAGAGAAAACTTTACATAAAAATCAAATAGATACATATCCAAAAAAATGTCAACCTAATGTGAACAAATAATGAAATAAACATTGCATTTGCTTCATTGAATACAATATGGAATAGATGAATATAGGACTGAAGCCAAGTAAGACACTAATTTGTTACATTGGCAGAACAAAAGATTTTTATGATGTAATGTCCCTTTGTAGCCTGGGATTGTTAAACAATTCAACATACTGGTTTCAGCCAAACGTTTAATGTTATTATAAGCTAGATAATTGTTCTATTGGATTTAGTTTTCATTACAAGTTGAAATTTTTCGGAGTGTATATATTTGAATTTTATTTAAAATTATCTCCATCGTAATATATTATTTATGGTTTCTAAATTTGTGTGATATTCTCACTTATTTTCATCCTGTGACTTTTTTTCCTAGGGCTCTTTTTCATTGTGACTTTTTTTCCTGTGACTTTTTTTCTGTGACTTTTTTTCCTGTGACTTTTTTTCCTGGATTCGAACATACAGGGCATTTATTGGTATCCGTCGACTACAAATCTGTTTCCGTCTGTATTTCATCCTGCTGCGTTTACCGCGTCTTACAGACTGGTAAAACATTCGTTTTCGATTGTACTTTTATTACCAGTAACAAGACATAGCAGACTTAATACATATATGATGCATTTTATTTCCACTTTCGTCACATTTGTAATTTCAACACAGACACATAAGTATTGAACTTGTTTTTTTTCTAATATGGCACACTACTGGAAATATCAAAACATCATAGACACTTTGAAAATGTATTAATTAATTTTTAAATTATGTCAGTGTGTATTGTGGCTTTTATCTAATACAGTGTTGTGCATTTTGTTTTGCAAAGCTTTGTTTCTGAATGCAGTAGAAAACAATGACACTACACTGAAATGTTATGAAAGAAGCGAAAACGCAGGAAACGGTATTGTAAAGGAAGGGATGAAATATGGGTAGGATTTGCTAATGGACGGAAGTAATTTAATATAAGTTGGTCTAGACTTACTCAAATCCTATCATCACTAATATGGTATAAACTAATTCCTAACTCGGATATTCCTTTGTAACATATGAAGAATGATTATTTGGTGGCTTAAATTGTTACAAAAAAGTTATGTTATTGAGAATATTGATTCAGTGTGCGTGCAGCGTAAAATGTAACCTTAGCCTTGAACAAGATATCAGGTTGTTGACGTGAAACACATCATAAATATATGCTGGCTGTTTGTCATTCCATATCATACGATATGTCAAGAACAGCATGCAAACATTGCAAAAGAGAGAGAGAGAGAGAGAGAGAGAGAGAGAGAGAGAGAGAGAGAGAGAGAGAGACAGAGAGAGAGAGAGAGAGAGAGACAGAGAGAGAGAGAGAGAGTAACGATGACTAATTTACTGTTTAAAACAGTTTAAGACTCGAAAGAATAATAGTTTGTCAAGTTTTGAAAACGTTCATGCAGTATAATATTTTGAATCAATATGGTTCATGGTCACTCAAAAAATTTGTTATAATAACGTTTTTATGCAATTTGTGGGGGCCCCGAGTGGACGAGTTATCTAAAGTGCTCAGCGTTGCGGATCACTGCCATCTCACCTGTCTGCGTGAGTTCGAGTCTCAGATTCGGCTAAAGTGGGTATGTGAGAAAGCTCGACTGCAGCTTCTCGTTGATCGGTGGTTCGTTCAGGAGTTTCCCGAGTTATTCCTCCACCATTTATACTGGCTGCCATGTATAGCCTCTCTGGTGCTGGAAAATGGCATTAAATCGAACAACAACAACAACAATAACAATTGGTAATGACGAATCGCGACAGACTCAAGCTCGCTTGATTTAGTTTGAGACATTTCCATACAACAACAGCTGTAAATTGGGCTGACAACAGTTTTTCCACATTTGTGAAGGATGGATCTGACCATTTTTTCTTGAAAAACAACTCTTTGTGGTATATGTTGAGATCTTGAAAATAAGTACATCGAAATCAATGTATTATGGCCAGCGACATTAAGTTGTATACTAAGTGTTCTCTAGCTCTGTCTATATTGTTGAAAACTAACAATTGTGTTGTGAATGCATTATTAATATATTTGGCTGGTTTAAATGCGTTTTAAACAGACTACCATCTAGAGGATATAAGAGATCTGCGCCTTTCCCGACGATACAATCCGATAGCCGACCTTGGCTAGCTTGTGCAAAAGAGACTGTTAATATGTCCACTTGCATGAGTTTATGAAAATTCTGCTGTTTATCTGCTAGAATTAGTATTAATATTTTCATAAATAAAAGTGAAGGAAGAATACACTCGAGGAGTAGATGTGCAAGTTATCATAAACTTGCTTGTTTTATATTTTATAGTAAACAATGTTATATATTTATAGTGCAAATGAAATTCAAAACGTGTTTGTGTATACTTTCGCGGCTTTCATTTTAATGCCATTGATGAAAGCAATTCATCCAAATTACAACGATGATGCATTTTATTTGGTCGTGTACTGAGATGAAATAATTAATTTTATAATAATCTGAATATGATAGAAACGTACTATGCAAGGTTAGCAAATCAAACTAACATATGCTATTTAATAGACAAAATAGAATAAACCCTAAACATTCAAACTAATATGAAGAAAACAAAATTGAAAAGATCCCTACTGCGTTATTATTATATGTCTCACGGACTTCACTTGTTGATTATAACGATATACTCCAAATCTGGTAGGACCAATTAGTTAATTTCACAGCTGAGTATCAGGCCAATCAGTATTCTTCTAGAGCTATAGCCATACCAATTCCAAAGCTACATACAGTGCAGTGTTTGGAAAAGCCTGCCAATTTAAGGACAAAGTCAAATTGTATAAATTCGCTTGTGTGAAAAGTATGTACATATATCACGGTATCCATTCATGAGATAGCAGAAAGACTTCAATCCGAATTGATTGGGGATGGCATCCGTCTTATTACCGTTGATCACAATGGTGTTCACGGACCAATACAATAAGGTCAATAGAGAATATACGCGCCTATATAATGTTTAGAACTTGATTTTCCTGAGGAGAATTGATAGAGGACCGTCCACAATCGAATGAAGTTAAACAAGATTACATATTACGTTACAATGAAGGCAAACTCAGTTTTTGAATCGTGTTGTCCCAAATGTATTGCGTATTACCTTACAATGAAGGCGAACTTACTTTCTAAATCGTGTTGTCCCATATGAGGACAAAACTATCGTCCATACAATTTATAAGAAACAGTAAACCATCACATTTGGAGAAAATATTTTAAACTAGAGTAAAAAAAATATTACAATGTCCATTTATATAAAATATGATTAGGGAAACTGCACTATTAAACCGAAAAGGACTTGCTGAAAACAAACTAACAAAAAGAAAGGACATTAGAAAGGATACGCCTTTCACTGTAAACATCCACACTTGTCAGGCAGATCTATTTTTAGAAATAGGTAGAAACTTAAAATCTCTACATTTCTCTTTAAGGATAATAATATTCATAACAATCACACCAACTAAAAATTAAATATAGCAAGTATTTTGAATTAGAATCTTGACATATTTTCTGGAAATGGATACGTTTCTTGAACTGGTCAACATTGATTTTAATGAATATCATGTTATACACCTATATGATAAGAACCCGTTGTAATAAAATCTGATCTGAATGTAATGTCATTAAATTGAACAAAGCAAAGCATTGTATATTATAAAGAAATATATTTTTAAAAATCCACAAGAGACCGATTGTTTTTTTGAAATGATTCAATAGATCTTGCAAGAAATAGTAGTGTGATTTTTTAATAGACGTAAATCACCATTATGTTTTATTTATAAGCAATACAGTATTAAGGCATTAGATCTGATCGAATTCAAACATACTCATTTTACACCCACCAATAAAGAGCGAGTGATGTTTGGTGTTATTAGCAATTCAAATATGCCATCACCTTCATTAGTCATTATTCACTTTTCTAAAAAATATTGGGCACGGTTTTGTCTCCTTTAAGAGGCATTTGCCAGTCGACATGAATCTCATTACAAGGTGACATCAGCTGTTGGCACAACGTTGATTATACGTTTTTAAGTCCATGGAAGATTGGAAGACTTGCATGTCACTTGTTATTATCATAGTTATTTTATTAAAAGTATTGTCTGTCTACATTAATTGCACTGAGAGAGAGAGAGAGAGACAGAGACAGAGACAGAGACAGAGAGAGACAAAGAGACAGAGAGAGAGAGAGAGACACAGAGAGACACAGAGAGAGAGAATCGCTAATCTATTCAGCACAAGACAAAATTCTTAATAAAGTTCATGTGCCCGTTCATGATTGATGTCTGTCTAGCCCACGAAAATATGTGTATTAACTGTTACGGGCACGTGAGGGATTGCATCACCTCACATATTTATTGTGAAAGATTCATCATAGTCCAATTTAATTTAATCAATATACATCATAAATCTGAAAACTGTCCAAATCCGTTTTCCAACATAGGATTTCAATTTACCCTGTTTTGGTGCAAAGATTGACTATTCTAGCAACTTCGTTTAGGCAGTCGATCATGAGATTTCGAGGGGTTATACCTTAAACTGTATTGAACTTGGACTAGACATAAAAACGAACATCTCTTACACTCTGTTCATGTACGTGTATTCGTGTTTTTGGGGATATTTGTTTGTAGTCAGAATAAAATAGGTGCAGATGACAATATTTGTTCAGGACGACCAACGCCAACTTCTCGAACAGCTCTCATCATAAATGAACGGACAGTTTGGTTGCTGACTATATAATAACACTTTGTACTTTTCGCAGAATAAGTATTTAGCCAAACTCATTACATACGTAATTCAAAGGTATATAAACTCCCCATAATTTATTTTCCTAGCCATGAGCATGGTGCAGTACTTAATTAGTATTCATCCATTCGATCTGCTGTTCGCTAGGGTTGGTGTCACCCAGTGCAGTAAACTCATGTTGTCACCCCTCCGACTAGACTGAGCAGTGTGTGCTCTGTAAAATTTGCAATTTTTCATTTTGGTGTCACCCCTCTGAGATGGTGTCACCTGGTGCGGTCCACACTTCCGCACCACCCCACCCCACCCAGCGACGCCACTGCCAGTGCTGTTACAAATTTATGGTCTTAAGTAAAGTAATAAAAATTTCAAGCCAACAAGTGTTTGTTTGTTTGATTGATTAGGACTTTTAACGTAGCTTTAACAATTTGTCAGTCATATCGCTACGATGTCTCTAGTGATGCAGTTTATAGTGATGTCTAACACATCATGCTGCATCATGCTGCAGACATGTAGCATCACGTCCCACCCAGTCACATTATCCTGACACCAGGTCGACCAGTCCTAACACTAACCTCTTAATGCTGAGCGACACACACACACACACACACACACACACACACACACACACATACATATATACATATATATATATATATATATATATATATATATATATATATATATATATATATATATATATATATATATATATAGTGTAGGTATGTCTAACGAACGATTCCTTCAAAACTCTTGTGTATTGTCATTATCAACACTGGAATCGAACCGAACATTGTACACGCAGAACTGCAGTTGAATGTTACTACTCAGCTATTCACGTTTTCGCTGATAGTTTCATTTGTTCTTAATTAACAAAAGTTTTGTTTATGAAGCGGGTATTATTGTGTACACATTACTTTATGTCATGAATCACTCGACTGCACCAGCTTGACCCTTCAAGTACACAAAGGTAGTTACGAGGCTCGAATATATATATATATATATATATATATATATATATATATATATATATATATATATATATATATATATATATATAGACACTAATGAACACTTGTGTGTTCATTAGTACTTTTAAGCTTTTAAGACTGGACTATTGTAGCTCAATTCCGTCTAGTTCGTCTCAATATCTACTCCAGAAACTTCAAAACGTTCCACACACAGCTGCTCGGATCATCTTTAGAGTCCCACGATCAGAGCACGCCTCCACGTTTCTCTGTGACCTACAATAGCTATCCATTTGATCCAGAATCAAACACAAAATGTGTTCTCTATGCTACGTTTCACTGATGGACTCCAGTCCAACATACCTATCCGGATCACCCATGTTTACACATCAGGTAGATACTTACGCTCCTCTTCTGTCAATCGTATACTCATTATTCCCACTATGAAAACGAGGTAATATGGACATTTTTTTTTTGGCATACCAGGTCCCAGCAACGTGGAACTAATTGCCCATTGAAATTAGTGACAAAGACACAGTGATCCCTTTCAAGCTTGCATTTAAAACACAACTTTTTGACTGCAAGAACAAACTTTAATCTAATAATATTTTTTCGATCTTACATATTTTCATCGTTTTTTTATATTTTCTAATTTCATGGTCTTTGTAGGGTTTTGTTGGTCTTTGTAGTCATATCATTATAGGTGTTGTAAAGCTCTTAGAGCTGCTAAAAATTATGTGCTTTACAATGTCCTCAATATTATTATTATTATTATTATTATTATTATTATTATTATTATTATTATTATTATTATTATTATTTTGCCTGGGCAATAAACAAAGAGCATACTCACTAAAAGAGAAAATATTTAGTCGATTTGAGACATTACGAAAACAAATTGCTCTACTGAAATCTTGGAATGATTCTAAATCTTGCATACCTGTACATAACACATTTAACAAATCAACATACATTAGTAAATAATTAGCATGATTTCTTTTTAATCCGACATTTTGTCCAAATTTGGATCTTGCCCGAATATTATTTAAAGGATTTCAAACTTTGGCACACGTGACACATATCAAACAATCTGATTTCCCGTAAGACGATGGTTCTTATCCCGGGTTCTTCCTCCCCCTTTTTGTACAGAACGCTATGTATATCCTATAATGCGCTGCAAAACAGCGTTCAACCCCTAAAACAATAGCAACTACAACAACAAGAAAAACGTGATTAAATGGATATAAATATAGATACATTTGGTCATGTTCAAAATTAATTTGTGACAAATGCATTTGTTTTGTAAAAAAAAATAGTTTTTTTTTTGGGGGGGGAAGGGGAGTTGGTAAGTTTGTCACGAACGATGAAAAAAATACCATGGTAAATACTATATTTTTAAAAAAATACCGGGATAAACCGGAAATATCGTGCACTTATATCGTCCTTCAACTAATCGCAAGCCCATAACTGAACACAATAATTTACACAAAAACTACATCTTAATATCATTCAGAATTCAATCCTACAACACCAGAGCACCGTGTGAGATATTTTGTAATCCATTTTTTTCACGTGTTTATCAGTATCGGAACACAATCATGCACTGATTCGTTCATATGATTGATGATAATAACAGAAATTAAGTCACCTTCAGCCTAGACACCAAGCAGAAGATTATCCAGGAATCCATCATCGTGATGATCTACCCGACAATTAACTAATACATACTGATCCACAGTCTTCTATATCTCCTGTTAAATATCGTCAATAGAAAATCCCAATGCGAATACAACGCTACAACGCAGTTTTAAAGATAAACCAAAACAAACACCTGATGGTATCGGGTACATCATTCTAGTAATTTATATTTGGTTTTGGGCCAGAACAACATGCCGATTTACGCATGTTAATGTTTATCATTCGCAGCTAAATTCGCAGGGACATTAATGAAGATTGTTTCTTTGAAGATCTCTAACATAAGGAGTAAGTGTAACGACGTAAGCCTGAATGGTTTTAAGATTCACCTGATAACATCATTCACTTGTGTTCATGAGTCTTTCTAGCGTGCTATGATAAAACTTTATAGGCGAAAATGTAATTAATAATTATGTTAGTTCTTGAGTTTTCTTCTTATTTTATTGAACTTTTTGCAACTATAAGACACCGGCAGTTCACGCATAGCGTGAAATCGATTTTCAAGCTTGATGACTTCTTGAACACTGTAAACTATGAATTTCAACTCCAAAATTAACAGAAACAGGATGTAAATCAATTTAATTTTCTGAGAACTATAGCCAATTTAAGGAGCTGTTTATCAATGAGGCTTGTGTGGACGTTAGGGAATTCCGGTATCTCGGAAAGATAGAACCTTGTGTTTCAAAAGACTGAATCTGGTCTAATTCAGTTAAAGACATTTCAATATAATCAATACACAGCAGGAGCGTGACAACTACCAATCAGACTTGACATATAATTGCTTTCCGGAGCATTGATTTGATAAGACCAACACCCTTTACGTTACTAAAACTGGGCAGTTTCGAAAACCGCCTTTAAATATTCGATATGGTAATGGGTTTATGAGGATGATTTACTTTGGAATCACTGTACCGTGGGTACATAATATAAATTAATATATCTTAACACTCGATTGAAATCTTGAAATTGTACCCACCTTAATCAAAGCGTAAAATGTTCAGTCGTGAGGGATTTATACAACATGTAATGAACCGATTCTCTCATATGTCAAATACAGGTATCATTAATAGTGTCCTTACAAAACGAGGAAAATCAAATGACTATTGTAACGGTTGAAATTCATTCTTCCGTTTCTCGAAAGACAGGATGTATGCAATATCATCATTAATTCTTTGATATGGCTTCATTAGGTAATGGTTTCTTAAACATAAACGAGACCTCTTATTAGGATATTATAATTGGAAACTTTAAAAAGAAAATAATATAAAATCATGCAGAAAGTTGAAATCCTATTCCAAAATACAAACTGAAGAAACAGTAAAGGATACTGCAGACAAATTCTAGACCAGAACCACCTACAGAAGACTCCAAAACGTTCCATATTATGACATATTTGTGTAGAAACAACGGAACCTGAAGATTTATACTTTAGATCCATTTGTGATAGAATCATAAGGTACTTCCCTAATGCGTTTAATTGGGATCAAACCACACACATATACGCTCTCGCACAATCCTGCATTCACGCACAATCCTGCATTCACGCACACACACATATACGTATTTACACACATATATACATACATAGACACACACACACACACACACACACACACACACACGTATCTCTCCCCCTCTGTCTGTATTATATATATATATATATATATATATATATATATATATATATATATATATATATATATATATATATATATATATATATATATATATATATATATATATATATAAGAAAACGAGGCTTGCCGAGTTTTCTTGTGAGAAAAATTGTACACTTTATACAATTATACAATTTATACAAGGAATGGTATATCAAGTACGGTGTGCATATACGTGTACTATGCATATGTTGTATTTATATAAGATACAAGCATACAAATACACATACCTGAATTAACAAAGCAGTTAAGATTGACTAAATGCAACTGTGTATTCACGGATTAAATTAACTCTGTACAGCCCTGCTACCAACCATTTAATTACTTAGATCCTCCATTTCCAACGTTGTCCTTTCAGTTACTTCGTTAAATGGATTAAATTGTTTCATCATTCAAAAGTCTAGTGACATCGTCTCATGATCCATTGCAACTTTTTATCATTGGTACTATGAATACAGTGTTGGAAGATCTCGAAAATGAGTACTGTGAACACAGTGTACAATTAAGTTCTACAACATGTTTGATTTATTTAGAAAACGGGATGTGTTATTTATATGGTTATTTTAGCACAACGCCAGTTATTAATCAGTTAAAATTCATTACATATTTGAATAATACGGAAGCGATAGCCTACTTCGGAAATATAATGTACAAACAATATTTATATATTCGTATTAATCCGTATTAATCCGTATTAATGAGCTATCGGTGGATCACAATTTGATGTAGCAATATTATTGATACATCTAACTGCTTAATACCAGAGCATTAAAGTTATGTTATTTTAACGTAGGCGGTCCATCCATCCATCCATTTATTCATCCATCCATCTAAATGTGTGTATCTGATTTGGATTTTTAACGTAGCTTGAACATTTTTTCAGTCATATCGCTACGATATCTGCAGTGTGACAGTTTCTAGTGACGTCTAACACTGGGGCATCATGCCACAGACACATAGCATGATCTCCCACCCAGTCACATTATACTGACACCAGGTCAACCAGTCGCAACACTAACGTCTTAATTATGAGCGCCTAGCGAGGTAGCTGTTGATACCATTTGTAAAAGTCTGCTTTGGTATAACATGCCCGCAGTTCAAACCCGCGATCTCTTGCACTCAAGGCAGACGTTTTAACAACCCAGGTCACCGGGTCTCTCTCTCTCTCTCTCTCTCTCTCTCTCTCTCTCTCTCTCTCTCTCTCTCTCTCTTTTAAATATATTAATTATCGTGTACCTACTGATGTCATAATTTTGTATGGGTAATTATTGAATGTCGCTCTTCCAATCTTCTTAAAATTGACATCTGTCGGATCAAATTGAGTCTCTAAGGATTAAGCTACAGTTAAAGTGCGTGTATTTTAATAAATTATATTTTTTTTAAAAATTATATTTGGAAACGTTTATAAGCAACGCCGGATCAACAGCTATAACATATTATGAATGACTCTTTATTTAAACAATGGAATATAATGTTTAACCACTTATTTAACCGGTGCGTATATATACCATCAAGGTCTGTGAGTGTAAGTGAAGGTCAAGGCTAAGCTTGTCATTCAGAAAATTATACAGTACAGACAAACAGCCCTCATTTGCAATTGTATGTATTCCTCAATTCCACAACATATTATATCGGTACGCCTTTGACACGTCTCAGGGTCAATAGACTTGTAATGAAGTGTTCTGATGCTAAGATTTTGAATGTATGCCAGCTGAAGAGCTGCACGTGTTTCACGTTCAACAATAGGGATCCTTTCGCAAACATTTTTGTATTTTCTTGCAAATAAATAAAATTGAACTCCAGTGTGTCGTTAGTATTCAGTGTCTTAATTTGCTCAAGAGTATTGGTTTAAGCAGATGTATTACATTAGAATGTTGTGTCCTATCTGGTGAAGATATAGCTTGTATCGTGAGCATTTGTTTTGGGTATAGGTGCCATCTCGTACGCTTCTTTAGTGTTTAATTTCATCTAAACATTATGGTCTAGTCCACACAATCGTTAGTTTCGGACATCTATACAGTTCTAGCAACGATACTCGTTAGTTTCGGACATTCTGTACAGTTCTAGCATTCCAAATATAAACATATACCACTTTAATTAAAAGAGTAAAACAAAACATTTCACACCCACATCCGAAACGATTGATCTGGTGTTGAACAGCACGACCACAAGCCACTGTTTTATTTTGTCACCTAATTATCTATTACCATATGGCATTTAAGATTAATTAAGTAGAAAATCCGACGTCCTCAGTCACCTTTATACTTTCAATTTTTATTTTACAGGGAAAGAAAATGATATCAGCATTAACATTTGCTAGTTTTCTCGTTCTTTTTTCATAGTTTTTTTAATCTGCTTCATTACATCTTGGTAATCACTTGCAAGGTTTAATCAGAAGCAATCAATTTAATTCCCAAACAGAGTTGTGCGTGTAAGCTTACATAATGATTGGAAGAAATAATCCCTCGAAGAATAAACAGTTGGTAAAGTATACCCCATGGTAAAATCAGCATTTTGTAATTAGATATGACGGCGAGACATGCCAGTCGATATGCCTTACCCCGCAGTTATTGCAATCGATCAATGAACATACAAAAGCCATTCTTGAACTATCCACTATATTATTTTTCCTAATGTGTGGCAGTATACCTGGAGGGGAAATAAAAGATATTACTAAGAACCCGTATGGTCTTACAACATTATAATTTTATAAGTGTATTGTGAGGAGAACATATATGAGATCAAAGTTTTGAAGAATTTTATCAGTATGATGCATCATTTGTATTTTTTTCTAATTATGTTAAAATTTTATCCAACCGCTAGATTGAACATGGATCCTCTCATCTTTGAAGTTACACGCTACAATAACAAAAGTTTATAGTCAACAATATCTACACTTTCTCAGACTTTTTATAGAACAGAGAAACCGAATTCTGTTTGAAAATAAAAAATGGCAAAGCGATGCTAATTCTTGAAATGATAATCTTCTTTATCTTTTGAATCACACACACACACACACACACACACACACACACACACAATGCATGAGAATAGCTAAAGACATCGTTAAAAAAAATTATACTGAACAAAATCGGAGTCGATGATGACAGTTGCTTCTCTGTTATTACTTACAATAAAATAACAGTGGAGAAGACCCATTTAACACCAAACTTATCACTCCAAAAAATAGTTCTATAGTTGCATGAAAATGGGACTATAGGAAAAGGGGCATCCGCTATGCACATTGTAGCTAAAACATGAAGTCTGATCCGGGTAGTACTTATTTGTTAATTGACAAACTTTAAAATAACGTGGAGCGAAATTAAGTATGAGCGTTTCTTTTAAAATTGTACCTACGACTGTTTAGTGCTATTTAAGAAATAACAGGTTCGTTTTTAAGAGGACATTCGCATGATCTCACGACAATCCGTGTTTTGAAAACTAGCCAGGAAATGACATTCCTCAAGCCGTCCTACACAAGCCAATATCTACAGTTAAAGGTATTGTATTTTAAGGCATGGCACTTTTAATCTTCTTGGATATACATGTTTAGGATCAAAGTATTATTTCAATCAGAGGGGAAGTAGAATTGGTGTCATGAAAACGACATATTTCAGCCACGTACTGAGAGGGGATCCAGAATTGGTTTCATTATGTCATGGAAACGATATAATTCAGTCATGTACTTGAATATGAATACAATTAGACTGTTTCATTTAATGATTTGAACATTAAAAGTAAAGACGATATCGTAAAAATAGTTCACATCACAATGAAACTTGTCTTCATTTCAAACACACACACACACACACACACACACACACACACACACACACATACATACATACATACATACATACATACATACATACATACACACATACATACATACATATATATATAGATATCGTAAAAATAGTTCACATCACAATGAAACTTGTCTTCATTTCGAACACACACACACACACACACACACACACACACACACACATATATATATATATATATATATATATATATATATATATATATATATATATATATATATATATATATATATATATATATATATGTATACATACACACACATATTGTGTCCGAGTGGTCTAAAGCGCTGTCAGTTACGGACCACTGCCATCTCACCTCTGTCAGCGTGTGTTCGAGTCTAAGATTCGGCAAATGTAGTTATGTGAGAAAGCTTGCCAGTAGCTTCTCGTGGGTTGGTGGTTCTTTCCGGGGGTTGTCCGGGTTCTTCCTCCACCATTAATACTGGCCGCCATGTATAGCCTATATTGTGCTGAAAAATGGCGTTAATTCATCAAAAACAAACAAAACATTAAACATGTCCATACAGGACTTTTAAATGATAGAACTGGTCCATACAGGACTTTAAAATGATAAACCCTGTCCATACAAGACTTTAAAATGATAAAACATGTTATTACATGACTTTGAAATGATAACCAGGTCCCAACATGACTTGAAAACGATTACACGTGTCCATACAGGACTTTTAAATGATAGAACAGGTCGATACAGGACATAGAGGACTTTTAAATGATATAACAGGTCCATACAGAACTGTATATTTAAAGCATTGGTATTTTATTTGCCGCTGTCGCTTATGCTTAGGAAAGAAATAACACGAAAATATGGAGATTTAGAAACACACTTACACTAAACAAAGAAATGACACGAAAGTATGGCGATTTTGAAACAACTTTACACTAAGAAAATTAATCACCCGAAAGTGTAAAGATTCAGAAACACCCTTACACTAACAAAAGAAATGACACGAAAGTGTAGTGATTTAGAAACACTCTTCCACTAACAAAAGAAATGACACGAAAGTGTAGTGATTTAGAAACACCCTTACACTAACAAAAGAAATGACATGAAAGTGTAGTGATTTAGAAACACCCTTCCACTAACAAAAGAAATAACACGAAAGTGTAGTGATTTAGAAACACTCTTACACTAACAAAAGAAATGACACGAAAGTATGGAGATTTAGAAACACTCTTCCACTCACAAAAAAAAAATAACACGAAAGTATGGAGATTTGGAAACACCCTTACACTAACTAAAGAAGCGACACCAAAGTATGGAGATTTAGAAACACCTTTACACCAGCAAATTAAATTACACGAAAGTGTTGAGATTTAGGAACACCCTTAAATTAAGAAGAGAAATGACACAACATTATGGAGTTTTGGAAACACCCTTAAACTAGCTAAAGAAATGACACCAAAGTATCGAGATTTAAAAACACCCTTAAACTAACTAAAGAAATGACACTAAAGTATCGAGATTTAGAAGCACCCTTACACTAACTAAAGAAATGACACTAAAGTATCGAGATTTAAAAACACCCTTAAACTAACTAAAGAAATGACACCAAAGTATGGAGATTTAAAAACACCCTTAAACTAACTAAAGGAATGACACCAAAGTATCGAGATTTAAAACACCCTTAAACTAACTAAAGAAATGACACTAAAGTATTGAGATTTAAAAACACCCTTAAACTAACTAAAGAAATGACACCAAAGTATGGAGATTTAAAAACACCCTTAAACTAACTAAAGAAATGACACTAAAGTATCGAGATTTAAAAACACCCTTACACTAACTAAAGAAATGACACTAAAGTATCGAGATTTAAAAACACCCTTAAACTAACTAAAGAAATGACACCAAAGTATGGAGATTTAAAAACACCCTTAAACTAACTAAAGAAATGACACTAAAGTATCGAGATTTAAAAACACCCTTAAACTAACTAAAGAAATGACACTAAAGTATCGAGATTTAAGAACACCCTTAAACTAACTAAAGAAATGACACCAAAGTATCGAGATTTAGAAACACCCTTAAACTAACTAAAGGAAATGACACTAAAGTATGGAGATTTAAAAACACCCTTACACTAACTAAAGAAATGACACGAAAGTATCGATATTTAAAAACACCCTTAAACTAACTAAAGAAATGACACCAAAGTATCGAGATTTAGAAACACCCTTACACTAACTAAAGAAATGACACTAAAGTATCGAGATTTAAAAACACCCTTAAACTAACTAAAGAAATGACACTAAAGTATCGAGATTTAGAAACACTATTACACTAACTAAAGAAATGACACGAAAGTATGGAGATTTAGAAACACCCTTACACTAACTAAAGAGATGACACGAACGTATAGAGATATAGAAACACCCTTAAACTAACTAAAGAAATGACACCAAAGTATCGAGATTTAAAAACACCCTTAAACTAACTAAAGAAATGACACTAAAGTATCGAGATTTAAAAACACCCTTAAACTAACTAAAGAAATGACACCAAAGTATGGAGATTTAAAAACACCCTTAAACTAACTAAAGAAATGACACTAAAGTATCGAGATTTAAAAACACCCTTACACTAACTAAAGAAATGACACTAAAGTATCGAGATTTAAAAACACCCTTAAACTAACTAAAGAAATGACACTAAAGTATGGAGATTTAAAAACACCCTTAAACTAACTAAAGAAATGACACTAAAGTATTGAGATTTAAAAACACCCTTACACTAACTAAAGAAATGACACTAAAGTATCGAGATTTAAAAACACCCTTAAACTAACTAAAGAAATGACACTAAAGTATCGAGATTTAGAAAGACCCTTACACTAACTAAAGAAATGACACTAAAGTATCGAGATTTAAAAACACCCTTAAACTAACTAAAGAAATGACACTAAAGTATCGAGATTTAGAAACACCATTACACTAACTAAAGAAATGACACGAAAGTATGGAGATTTAGAAACACCCTTACACTAACTAAAGAGATGACACGAACGTATAGAGATATAGAAACACCCTTAAACTAACTAAAGAAATGACACCAAAGTATGGAGATTTAAAAACACCCTTAAACTAACTAAAGAAATGACACCAAAGTATGGAGATTTAAAAACACCCTTAAACTAACTAAAGAAATGACACTAAAGTATCGAGATTTAAAAACACCCTTAAACTAACTAAAGAAATGACACTAAAGTATCGAGATTTAAGAACACCCTTAAACTAACTAAAGAAATGACACCAAAGTATCGAGATTTAGAAACACCCTTAAACTAACTAAAGGAAATGACACTAAAGTATGGAGATTTAAAAACACCCTTACACTAACTAAAGAAATGACACGAAAGTATCGAGATTTAAAAACACCCTTAAACTAACTAAAGAAATGACACCAAAGTATCGAGATTTAGAAACACCCTTACACTAACTAAAGAAATGACACTAAAGTATCGAGATTTAAAAACACCCTTAAACTAACTAAAGAAATGACACTAAAGTATCGAGATTTAGAAACACTATTACACTAACTAAAGAAATGACACGAAAGTATGGAGATTTAGAAACACCCTTACACTAACTAAAGAGATGACACGAACGTATAGAGATATAGAAACACCCTTAAACTAACTAAAGAAATGACACCAAAGTATCGAGATTTAAAAACACCCTTAAACTAACTAAAGAAATGACACTAAAGTATCGAGATTTAAAAACACCCTTACACTAACTAAAGAAATGACACCAAAGTATGGAGATTTAAAAACACCCTTAAACTAACTAAAGAAATGACACTAAAGTATCGAGATTTAAAAACACCCTTACACTAACTAAAGAAATGACACTAAAGTATCGAGATTTAAAAACACCCTTAAACTAACTAAAGAAATGACACTAAAGTATGGAGATTTAAAAACACCCTTAAACTAACTAAAGAAATGACACGAAAGTATCGAGATTTAAAAACACCCTTAAACTAACTAAAGAAATGACACTAAAGTATCGAGATTTAGAAAGACCCTTACACTAACTAAAGAAATGACACTAAAGTATCGAGATTTAGAAACACCCTTAAACTAGCTAAAGAAATGACACTAAAGTATCGAGATTTAGAAACACCATCACACTAACTAAAGAGATGACACGAACGTATAGAGATATAGAAACACCCTTACTATAAACAAAATAACCATCTTAAATTGATGTGGCTGGACTTAAAGTTACATTTTCAAACTATTCCATTTTGTTTTGAAAAATTTAGTTGCTGATTGTTGAACTCATTGGTTATAACCCGTGTATTCGATTTATTTTCATGATTTGTCTGACCAGTGATATAAAAAGTAGGTTGTAAGAAATATAGCCGTTAAAATACATATCATGTATCTGATCTGACGACTAGGTTGACATTGTATGGTCTGATGTTAGGACTTTGCTTGTGAATGTTTCAGGCACGAAAAGACATTTTTGGTATAATGAAACGAATACGACCGGACGAATGTTGCGTTATGCCGATGACAAGATTTTTAGCTGACAAAACCTTTTCTCTTAAATTTTAGCAGAGTGATTCTTGTCACTATCCGGTGGTATTTCATAAGAAGCTGTGCAAAACCACTTCCTGTGTTGCAATAAATATGTTCGACTCAAATGTATTATTTAGGTTTGGTTACAAGTTATAACCTTTTTCAGGATCTAAAAGAAATGAAGTTCCTCACAATTCCAATCTTAATATCAATGGTGCTGTGTGTATTTGCTGAAAGCCGAGACTCCACGGTTTCATCATCAAAATCAAAGGTATTGCTATGTTTTTACCTAAATTTGAATGCATAATTAATATTTACTTTGAGCCAGAAAAAATGTTGCAGATAACTATAACTTTACATAATCGTGTTGCAGAAATATCCTGAATTAAACAACGTACACTTAAATTCATCAATGAAAGTGTAAGAATCTCAGTCCTTACATTAATTTGTGTTGCTATTTGTCGCTGACATTCGAACGTATTTCTTGAACCGCATATCCAAATAATTAGATAATTTACATTATGGGAAAATTAGTAATTTAAGAACATGTCACTGTCTACTTATATTTAAAGTTTTCATAATTTCAGAGATCTATACATGCAGATCCAGGTGAGTTATTCGAAAGAAACTTCCATTATAACCTCTATCTATCTATCTATCTATCTATCTATCTATCTATCTCTCTCTCTCTCTCTCTCTCTCTCTCTCTCTCTCTCTCTCTCTCTCTCTCTCTCTCTCTCTCTCTCTCTAAATTTGGGTCTTTAACTTATGTTTATGAGACACAAAGTTACAATCATGTCATAAAAGTGAAACATAAACGATGAGTCATTTTATTTTCAGAAGTTCATCAAAAATTAAATGCATTTTTTTAAAGTCACGCTATGAAGACACCAACATACCGATGATACATGCGTAACTGTCAGTTTGCAATAACTGCCAGAAATATAATATTGCTGAGATTCGTATCTAGTGTTAGCATTACATCAGTATCTACGTGTTACAATCTTTGTATACGAACAAGAATCTATTGAAAAACTATTCTTGCATGTTTTTACGAAATGATCTGGATTTATTATTACAATTATAATTATCATTTCATCCTTTAACAGTTCTGGACCGAATACTTGGACGAAAAGTTGGTTATAGGTCTTATGGTAAGTATAAGAAGGTATTAAATATATAGTCCACATTTATAACTTGCTTCCTATGAAGGATTAATTGTTTGAAAATAAATTTTAGTGAAAAATGTACAAGACAGATGAGCTGAATAAATACTTTAGGATACAAAAGTATTTCACGTTTTGTCGAATTGCATAAACTTTAAGACGTCTTGAAATCTCACATCATACTCCTGATATTACATTTATTAGATTTCGTATATTTTATGCTTTGAAAATATTTATGACTGACCCGGATATTACTTTACTAAAACCAGTTAAATATTTTGGAATTTGAAGAATAAAAAACAACAAATTCGTAACAAGTTGACAATCCTTAGCTTCATTTTAATTATGCTATAAATGTACAACAGCGCGACAAATTTCCATATGCTCACAAGATGTCCTAAATCAGCCGTGTACATGATTTAAGATGCGCCATTTCTAAAACTATTTTAAAAGCTTTTATGTGTTATTTTCTTTCTTGTTACAATTTATGTATTTCGGCATGAGTGATTTCTTCGTGAACAATGAACACGTATAGATAGTTAATTATCTGAATATTGCAAACTGTACTAGTGGACTCAAAAGTACAATTCATTCAATATATTGTCGGTTACTCGACGGTCTTAAAATAACAATAATAATGAAAATCAACAGGTTTTGCAAAATTCACAAAATAATTTTTTTCCAGTAGAAAATGAAGTGAAAAATGTAAAAAGGACTTATCCGGTATTCGATTTAAATCCAAAATATTCATCTAATTAATAACACAAGTCCTAATGTTTAGAGCTCTGAAAAAACTTTAGTGGCTTTACAAATTATAATCAGCCAGGAAAGTGTTGATGTACCTGTGATGGCCTGTGTGATAGTGATGTGCATACTTTAATTTAATCACAATAATACAATTCAGGAATATATCGTAATTTGGATTTTACTATAAATTTAAGTCTCTATTCCCAAATTTGTTATTTTTGAGAACTTTTAATGTCCAGACGAGAATAACGTGAATTAATACATGCCTACTTTTGTCTTCGTTGACTTGACATTGTCAGGATCGTGCAGTACACATTTTGAAATTTTACTGTAATTTTTACTATATTCCTAGTGCCATACTTTCCTCCTTACTGCATTAAAAATGAAATGAACATTACATTTCATAGTCTTTTGATAAATATAATTGAAAGAGTTCAATTGTTTTATCACATTATGATTCCAAACATTCAATGACAGAACAGAAACACTATTCAGTTGATTCAAGACGTTGCTCCCTCGCAGCTCAAATCAGGTTTACTACATGTAAAATGGACACAAATAAATAATTCCATAATCACGAAATTTAGTAGAATAGACAAAAATACCAAAATAGTATTCTTCCAGACCAAATGGAAAGGTTTTGGCAATGAGCATTCACAAACTGACTCTACATTTCAATTTTAAGTAGGCCAAAAATTACATTTTCTTTTGAAAGTATGTCCAGCGCGCGACTAAGTTTAAATTTCGATGGTCGGAGTTATGTGCGCATTAATAATATTGCTGTGTTTTGATGAATGCGCTTATTGTTTTGTTGTGTATTTATGTTTATATTATTAAGCCATAGGTAGAATATTAAAATGAGCATATAACAAAAAAGTTACTGCATTTGTATTATTTGTAATAATATGTAATAATATTTGTAATATTTGTAATATTTGGAATAATATGAACTCGTTTTGTCAGAAGAATATATAGCACTCCTAAGGTCTTACAATAAGTATATCGGTATGAAAAAACTCGTTCATATTTTCCCATACAAGTGCTGGAACATACACTCATGAAACCTGAGTAAATAATTTAAAACCCAAATAAAACACTCGGCACTACAATTATTCAACTGCATCAGACCTCACGGACTGAATGAATAATTCTGTAAGATGATATAGTCCTCTACTAAACTTGAGCTCACAATTAGCATTTTCGAATTTAAAAAATGGAAAATTTAATTCTGGAAGGTTTAAAATATTTACAAGATAAAATCTAAGTTATAATTAGAAGGTTTGTTACTAAAATTATAATATAAAATGTGATAAACAACAGGAAGACCGGCATTATATGGTGAATTTCCAATGTCATGGACTCGCACTGAGATTGAGATGTAGTTTCCAAAACTAAATTAATGACTAAGATCTGGTTGATAATGAACATGACTTTGGACAAGGTCAAGTGAAAACTATAATTATCCATAGCGCGTAATGTCAAAGAAAAAATACAACAAAGCAGAGCTAATGATATATATATATATATATATATATATATATATATATATATATATATATATATATATATATATATATATATAAGATCTCGATTATGTCTTTTAGTCTTGATGAAGACCTTCTGCACTCGCACAAAGCTTGATTATGTAATTCGTCCCTAGCTACAGCTGTTGCCGCCATTGATGGATGTCTGTTAAATGTATTTAGCTCTTCTATGAATTTAGAACCGATTTAAATAAAATAGCAAATATTAAATTATTGTATGCTCATTCTTTTCTTTGTTAACTTTTCATTATCAGATTCGTTCAGTATTTTTTATATGTTTCAATGTTTCCAGTGAGTGTAAAACTGGTATTTTGTATTAGAAATTATTTTGATTGTTAGAAGATATTTACCTTCATGGAGCGGACACCTTAATTGTCGTTGTATTAAGTTTGTCACTGAATCACAAATGACAAACTTTGAAACAAGTGAATGAACTTGATATTCGCAATGTCAGCAATAAACGAGCGAGACGTAGTAATAAAAAAAAAACATTTAATCATTAAAAATTAATTAGGAGACATATTTTAGAATGATTAAAACTATAGTCAGTGACATCTAGGGGGTCTTTAAAAATAGCACTCAAAAGTATTTTGATGCCAAGGGCTCTCGCATAAAAGATAGATTTTGTAAACAAAACTAATGTTGAGCGCCCAACGAATTGCAACATTAATATTGTTACTCGACAATGGTGAATCAACGGCTGCGTATTTATTTTTAAATACCTCACGGATTCAATTACTTTGTTTCTTGTAGTGTATTTTTATTATAAAGCCCTAGGCAGGAAAACGAAATGAGTATACAATAAAAACGTTAGTGTTTTATTTTATCAGAAAAAATGAACTCATGCTTTTTTAAAAATAATACTTTATTCTCAAGGTCGAACGTGTCTGAGAAGGGTTGATTTGATTCATTCATTCATTACTATAAACGCTTTAATACAAATTCAGTTGATAATGTAAATGTTGGCTTTATTCTTCAAGATTTTACAAAGCGCAAGCGCAGTGGCCTTGATGATTTATATCTCGACGACCTTTGGAAGGCGGAACCTATGGCTGACGTTAAGAATGATCTGTCTAATGAAATCCCTGTCGTTCATTCTTACCGTGAAGATGAACAGCCACAAACTCCTGTCGACCTGAAAGCAAACAAAATGATAGATGACTTCATTTTGTTTTTGACCATGAGAGGTAATTAGTTTGAACAACTCTTTCTTATTTTTCTTACATCATTTAATACGATACAATCACAATTCATGATCTTTATTGTTGTTGTTGTTCTTCTTGTTCTCCTGAAATGCTGTAGAATGAACAATACTGTTACAAGCCAGGGGTATTTGGTTGACCGAGCGGTGTCAAACCCTATGGCGATTCCCGCAAGAAGTCACATGTTTACCCCAAATTTTCAAACCAAGACTTTGAAACAACTTCAGTTGTAAATTAGAAAATCCAGCGTGTCTATTCTATATATAAATTTTGGTCCAATCAATACAAGACCACATATATTACAACCTGCCAAATATATTTCAACCACACAACTGCATGCTTTGTTTTCATCAGGTCTCCGTGCCATCAGCAGTTCATGCCGTATAAACTATACAACTATCCCTTAACTTTGGGAACTAGTTTAACTACGCCACCTTAGGGCAGTCAAGTCATGGTTTCAAGGCACATTTCGCCAGTACAACTGAATCACATTTGCCATCATGGTGACATAAATTGTATATGACGAGGCCCTTCTTAGTAATACCCTTGTGTAATTTGCATGTTTCCTACTATAAAGACTGCCACCACAGTCACACCACCAATTCCTTAAAACGGGACGATGTAACGAAATGCGCATACTCCAAGTTCATTACAATACATTTTTGACTCCCTTATATATTGCATAATACTATCTTTCATCAGTGTGGTTATTATGTTCTCCTAGCTTACATATATAGAATAGTGCTTCTACACGTTTTAGAAATAGCATTATCCACAGCTTTGAAAAATCACTATGGCTACATGCTTTTTATGCTTACACAAATGTCAAGAAGTTACAGCGATATAGTAAGTGTTGTTTTTAAACCTATTTTACTGTCAATGTATAAAACAGTATGTGAATGGTCACAAATTGTCTAACTTATATAGATCCTTTCCGAAAGTATATGAAAATGATTAAAAGATAACATTCGCTTTCCAAAACGTCGAGTACATCCAATAATTAAGGTCAAATATTTCATGTATTAAAAGACATGAAAAGTTTTAAAAGAAACGAGAATAAACATATTTGCGTTTCCTTAAGTAGATAAACAACGAGAGAGAGAGAGAGAGAGAGAGAGAGAGAGAGAGAGAGAGAGAGAGAGAGAGAGAGAGAGAGAAAGCGCATTGCATTGGTTCTTGTTACTTTCCCCTATTTAATTTGTTATATAATTTGTTTCTAAAAATATAACTACATGTATTAAAAACGTCCAGTTTCTTGGATATATTTCTAACTATTTGGGATTATGACTCCATTTGTTTTACTTTTATATTAGTTTCTCTCTGGAATAATGCCATTTCTAACATCTATTATTATAGTCAACATAACATCTATTATTATAGTCAACATAACATCTATTATTATAGTCAACATGACATCTATTATTATAGTCAACATAACATCTATTATTATAGTCAACATAACATCTATTATTATAGTCAACATAACATCTATTATTATAGTCAACATAACATCTATTATTATAGTCAACATAACTATTTTGAGTCGCACAGTTGTTTTATACTGTATATTTACGGACGAAGGTTGTTTTTTGTCTTTCTTCGTATTGTCTCTGTCTTGAACTAGTCCAAACCATACTTACAAGGGAACAATCTTTCTAGTGAAAAAAAACCTAAAATTAATCTTTCTTTTTGGAGCAGTTTCAGAATCTCCTGCAGTATGGAATAAAGAATGGTGGCAACCTTATAATTCTTAGAGGTTTAAACTTTCACTTTGACTGTCCTGGAAAACAATACGCATCAAAAGTCCTTGATTTCATTTATGTTTTAAACCTAAAACAATCAATTAACCAACCCACTCATAAACATGGTCACATTTTAGACTTGATTCTTCATAGAGTCGATGCTAATATTCTACGGTCCACCCTTGTATCCCACGAACTTACATCAGGTCACCTCGTCATTATATGCCATCTTGACGTATCAGTCCCTAACCCTCCACCTTTATTTGTTACTAAGAGAAACCTCTGTATGATAAATAGAACCAAACTAATGCAATGCATGACGACATTCAAGCAATACTATCATTTTGCTTTCCTCCTACAGCTGAACAACTCGATAACTGCTTGTATTTATTGCTTGAAAAACATACCCCAGCCACCAAGCACATAGTATCAATTCGAAAGTGTTCTCCGTGGTATATCAGTGTTATTATTATTATTATTATTATTATTATTATTATTATTATTATTATTATTATTATTATTATCGATATTATTTTTTCAGACGCAGGATTGTTGGATATGTGCCTGGGAAGGAGACGCTAATTTTGAAAAGCCGATCATCACATTACTTCATGGTCATCGTCATCTTGTTTATTAGATCTTTGTCAAATTCAGCTTATCAATTAAAATTGTCCACCATCTTTTCTATAACATGATATTTGAGCACGGTTCCATGCTTCTAATCATAATTCTCATTCGGAACATCCTCTGTTCTTTCCAAAGGGAGAAACGAAAGACAATGAATGGTATCATGAAAAGACCCGAAGCGTTCTGGCTGCATCATGATCGATACACGAATTGTAAGGGTGCTGAAAAAATCATGACATTATTGACTGCATTTCAATTAAATTTTGTAAAAGCATATTTTTAATCAAACTTTTCCATTAAAGTATGGCTGACAACGTTACAGATACCCACTTTAATTGCTGAGACGTCTTTGCATTATATCAGACTAGAAATTCGAAATATAAATACCACGACAATTACATCGTTATTAAAAATAATAAACACCACCACCCTCCCACCAAAAATCTCCAAAACAAAGCAAAATAGACAACCAGAAACAAACGCGTATAGCGTGTCCTACCTGTGATTTGCACCATAAATTCTTCAACATTCTCTATTGTTCTCAATATCATTATTATGTCATCTTCTATCTCACAAAAAAGAGAAGAGATTGGTTTATCACCTTATGTTTGTCTCATACAAGAGAGAAGCGTTGTCACCCTGTGTATGTCGCACACAATATGATAGTTTTGTCATCTTGAGCATCTCGTACACAGAAGAAAAATACATTTCAAGGTTAACAATTAGAGGACTAATATTTTTAGATTTTCGTTCTTCAATTCAGTGAATCTTGGTCAATCTATACATTTTGAATTTCCATTTGTATTCTTTATATTCGTGTTGAATAGACCATATCAAAACTCATAAATAAAGATGTCATCACATGTATTCGTCACTTTCAATAACCATTCACCCATTATACGATATATTTCTCTGTATTTGTCTATATCCATGGCTATTTATCCAGCCCTTTCCATTCTAGTTATATATTAGTTTCTTGTAAACCACCCCACCCCCAACCCTTACAAATGAATTGCAGGACATACAAATAACTATTTTCTCATTTTCACTCAGATTTCCATCTGTCTTCTCTCTCAATGATTTTGTAATAAACTAAAGAAGGCTTGACTACTTTTTTCAATTATAGAAGAGATTATAAAACTGCGACATCTTCTGATACGTATGCATTGTGCAACATGAGGAGAAAATTAGATTTCTAATGGCAAGTCATGTACATATCTCTGTCTGTCTGTCTGTCTGTCTCTGCCTCTCTCTGTCTGTCTGTCTGTCTCTCTCTGTCTCTCTCTCTCTCTCTCTCCATGTGAGATAACATCTCAAGACAGTGGAAATATTAAGGGACGTAACTGTTACAGGAATATTCAGTATGCTAGAGTCACTTAACCGCGCAAGCTAGCAAATTATTTCGTTCAAAATGGTGTCTGTCGAATTATTAAACTTGCATTTTTTAAATATCAACTCTGCATCCGTTATGCCTATAGATACTATTGAGCTTCAAGTACAGTTAAAATATGCTCAACAACAGTTCTACAGGGATTGCTAAAAAATGCTCATATACCAGTAAAAGTTTCGATGACGTATTTGATGCCCAACTCATAGGCATGTACATGGTAGTGAAATATGTTCAAATGTTTATATTTTAATTCGATTATTCAATCTTTCAAATATAAATCCTCAGATAGTACGGCACTGCAAATGAGTTGGCTAATATTCCATAAACTTAATGCAAAGAGTATTTTCTCTCAAATCGTATTCCTGTTTACTTTAGATTTTTTGCAGACTAAATTTGAGTAGCATTATCTTTTCTTACTTAATTGTTGTGCCCCAAAAGATTTTCAAAAATTATTACTATGCACTGAAAACAACCGATGATCGTAAGACATATTTTTGTATTGTGAACGTTAATCACGGTATGTATTGTAGTACATTTAGACTATGAGCATTTTCTTATAGCGCCCGGTTTTAAGGAATTCTTAGATTTCTGTGATTACTTGTTTGATTATTGGGACTCGGTGCAATGGAAATATTCATTCGTCGGAAATAATTAGCCAATTAATAGGAGCATATGTCACAAAGTGAAGTATTAGTGAGTTTCCATGATGTCATGGTCAATTAGTAGCGAATTCAGTTTAGAGCCACATGAGTGTCCCTGTTGCACCATAGTCATTGTTAAAGGTTTGTGGCGTACATTGGTGGTAGTACTTTAATGGCAGTATTGCTGGCGAAATGTGCCTTGAAGCCAGCATAAGGTGGCGTAGTTAAAATAGTTCCCTGTGTTAGGGGATAGTTGAGGAAGAAAAACCATGCAGATGTGCAGTTGATAGATATTTGGCAAGTTGTGAGATTTGTGGTCTTGCATTGATTGTACTAAAATTTATAGGTCAAAAGCGCGCCTACAAATGAAATCGTATTATGACTTCAATGGATACATGTCTAATTTCGAATGAAATGAACCAATATTTTGAATCCCTGGTTTCATCGAGCAGACATCAAGGTGTGCACACTCTTATTATTGAGTAGAATTAATGTAATGGTTTCAATCGCTGTTTTCATTGAGCGCACATCAAGCTGCGTATATAAGCAGTATAAGCCTACCTAGAAAACTATAAATACCAAATTCATTGTGTAGAAATTTAAAACTCATATCTAACCAGGGAAAAGACTGAGTCGTAGAAGGAGAATGAGCATATCATAGCTGATGAATGTCAATATAGAAATTACCGAGTAAAAATGCAGACGGGGAAGCATCGTGGAGATGCTGTAAATGTGATTGTCAAGGGCGAATTAAGGTGATCGCAGCTGTCTACAATGGGAATTTGTGAATCATGCGCGATCATATAGGAGTTCATATATATTGATCATATGGTAAATACATACTCCCAAGAACACCTATAGTGAAAGTTTCATGTCAATATGTTAAGCTGAATAGGAGTGTCAGCAAGGACAAAGATGACAGATGGACCAACACACATAGATGCACAAAGTAAATCCCATATATCCCTGGCTCTGATATCAAACTTGAGACTGAAGTCACATCCTTGATTTCGCTTATTATAAAACTGCTTCATGTTTCATTGAAATATCTTCAGTAGCTCAAAACGTTATCCTCCAGAAAATATACCAAATAAAAACAAAATTCATTGCCATGCTGTGAACATAACATATTGTGGTGTGGTAGAGTATATTTAATCGTTTTTTCTCCGTATTTAATTATATTTTTTTTAAATACATGATATTGCAATGTAAATTTATTCACTAGAGATGACGTTTTGTTTTAAAAAGAAAAATCATTTGGCCTAAATTATTCTTTGGTAAACAAGTAATGTCGATCTCGATCCTGACCTTGATTCAAGGTTAGTGAAAACAATGTAATCATATTTTTTAATTTCAAAATGATTGGTTGTTGTCATAGTCAAGGTGGAACTAGTGAAGAGGTAAACAACTTTATATTCTTAAAGTTAATTGGTTCTCGTCAGGGTCATGTTAGAAGTTCGCGAGATAAACGATCACGTGACTCCTCCCGTTTCGTGATTTTGCAATTTAGGGATCTGTTTGAAACTGCGCATTAGAATACAAAATAATCTCTGTTTTACAGAAATATAGTTAGATTTGAGCTTTTACATTTGACGTTAAGTCATTTTCTATTGTTGTAGCCAGTTATTGAATCCAGATTAACGTTTCTTCATTTCACTTGGATTTTAAAGGATTAATTAGTATCTCTGGAAATATTTGATGTCTTCATACGGTCTTCTTGGACAAAGACAGTTTATCAAAATTTTCTTCGGATTTCCAATACCGGAGTGTTGAATATTATTTTTGTACAAGGAACAGTATATACGTACAAAGAAACTTTAGCACAGTCATCGTATTCCATCTTAGAGTTTCCAATAGGTTGGTTGTGTAGGGTTTAACGCCATTTTCAGCACACGCTAGGTAATACATGGCGGCCAGTATTAAGGGTGGAGGAAGAACCCGGGAAACCGCCTGGAATGAACCACCGACCCACGAGAAGCTACTGGCAAGCTTTCTCACATAACTACATTAGCCGAATCATAGACTCGAACCCACGCAGACAGAGGTGACATGGCAGTGATCCGTAATCATTGATAGCGGATAGCGCTTTAGACCACTCGGCCACTTGGGGACCCGTTTCCAATAGGACTTGAACTTAAATATATTAGAATATTGTATGGCTCGGACGTTTGTAATTTAATTCGTTGATTATTATTGGATTTAGCATCTGTCCTTGACACTTTCTTTTTCCATATTGACAATGTTTTCTGGGAAAATAAATTATTTGTTAAATGTTACAAAGCTTCTTCTTTTAACTTTTTCCGTGTAAATGTTTGCTAGAACCAAAATACGTAACAAAGAATTCGGCTCTAGTCCGCGAGATTTTAATTTTGGCGAAAAATATTTCAAAACTTTTTTTTAAATTTTAATTTCTTACGGTTTTCTAATTGTGAAATCGACTAGTACTTTCCTAAAATGTCATCAAAAGTGGAAATCCTCTTTTCAAAAACTACGCAGGATCAAATAGAATTTCTCCAAAAATATGAATAATTTAACTTGCCAGAAAATACGATCTCTTTGCAGCGAAGCTTTCTTAACGAAACCAGAAATACAAAATATTTTCGTTAATTATTTGGTAAAAACGATTGTTTTGGATAAAAGTACTTCGGTTTCGATCCGTAAGTCTGTATCAATCCCTGATCTAAAAGTAAAAGAATTAAAATTAAAATACAAAATGGAAGTGGAATTTAGGAAACTCAAATTTCATGAAAGTAAGGAAGAGAAAAATAACAAATGCAATTACAAGAAAAACAAATGCAGTGGGGGGGGGGGAGAGAATCGGACAACTTTTTCCTTTTTTTAATAGGCGTCTATTTGGTGAACTAAAGTTTCCTCGAAAAGCGAAAAAAAAAAAAAGGACGCCATCGTCGTTGTCGCGCCCCCCTACTACTAACGGGTTAACACTAACAATTTAGGGTTTCAACCGAATATTTTATCAAGTCCGATACGATATCTTGAGCTAGGATCATGCAAATTTATCGTTCCAAATCCATGTGGGATTGACTGAGCGTGACTAAAGAAATTTCTAAAGAGATTATAATCCATGCCACCGCCGCACCAAGTCTGCCAAATATTTCGTAGCGTATGTGTATCAACTCCGTTTAATACAGTAAGAATATTACAGTTATCTCTGATCACTTTTGGTATTTGAGTGTATCGTTGAGTGACATATATCACGTCAGTGTTTTTATATCTGCCTCTGGAAAATATTCTAGCGGGATTTTTTTGATTGTCTAACATCATTTCATCATATACGACTAAATTGGTAATACTTCCATCAATATCATCAATGTTTGATGCTTTTCTTCGATATCGGTTATAAATTCAATAATACCCTCGCCGGTGATTTCTGCTGCTTTTTCGTTGTAATCCTTTAACACCTTGTAGCATCGTTGATCATCTACACTCGGAGCTATTAAATACAACTTATCCCATTTCATCCATCTCGTTATTATATTAAGTAGTAGTTGCGTCTTGCCACTTCCAAATGGTCCGATTATAATCATACGAATATAATTTGGTAGCGCTACATGATGTTTAACTGATTCTCTTGTTTTTGTCGCCGAAAAATCAATTATATTCATGTTATTATAAATATATTATGGATCTATATTGTGTGAAATGTAAAAAACGTACCGGCACAGATGAATTGACGATGATTACAATTAAAAAAAACAGATCAGCACTTTCTGGTAAGTGTGTACAATGTGGTACCAAAAAATTTAGATTTTTTTCCCTTGATAAAATCAAGGATTTAAAAAAAAACGAGGAGGTGATATTGCAGTCAAATTAGTAAAATTCCCAGGAACACCATGGGCAAAATACCCAGGAGAAAAACACCTTCCAGGGTATAGTTATTGTGGGCCAGGGACAAGACTCGATATTCGACTTGATGATCAAAAAAAAAACCGACTTGGTGAGTATCCAAAAACGCCATTGACAAGGCGTGTCATGCTCATGATGTTGCTTATAAAAGCAGTAATCTGCAACACAGACATATCGCAGATGTGAAATTAATTCATGCGTTGAATTCTATCACTGATAAATCCTTCAAAGAAAAATTGGCTTCATGGTTAGTAAAATCGGCAATGAAAGGTAAATTGATGTTAGGTGCTGGTAATTAATAACATCATGGAATCTATTTAGTATTCTCCAAGAAGATACTGGAGGGGCAAATCAGCAATAGGTAAACTCGCCAGCGCTGCAATGGTGCAAAAATACCACTGCAGTTGATGTTGCAAGTCGATACAAACAAGCAGAGCAGCTAAAAACAAAATCATCAACTGAAGTTGTTTCTGCGTTTGAAAGGATTTATCGATGAGGTCCTTGCGCTGGCCAAATCTATTACAAGTTGATCCTGGCAAGGAATTTCAGGGTGCAGTGTTATCAACAATGAAGCATCATAATACCACGCTACGACGAGGACATACTGCACTACATCGCGATCAGGCAATTGTTGAACGGTTTAATCGGACGCTTGCTGAGCGGTTATTTGGATATCAATACGCGAAAGAATTCATCCAGGTTAAACGATCTCGTGAATGGGTCAAGAGATTATCAAGCGTAATTACTGCGTCGAATAACGAGATTACTCAAACAATTAATATGAAACCTAATAATGCGATTAAAAAGAAGTATATACCTGAAAAACCGAATAAAGATTTTTCAAAACAACCAATACTCGGCAATGTCACTGGAAGATATTTATATGAACCAGGAGAGCTCGAGGGTGGTGAAAAAAGGGCTACTGATCCTATTTGGAGTGTCACCATGCATAAAATATCGAGTATAACACGATCTACGGGTAGACCAGCAATCTATAGATTGGATTCAACTGCTCCTCAGTGAGGATTTACTCGTGAACAATTACAAGTGATACCCGAGTATACTCAATTACCGCCGAGTGGGCTTAACTAGCTTCTCTTCGTCTGTTGCACTCAAGAAAAGTCAGCATCACATTATCTCTGGTATGACCAACGTTGTTATTCTTTCTGTATACGGTGAATTGTCGAGAGTCCCTATCCGACCAACACCAACTCATTATACAATTGCAACTCGCGCAGTGATTATTCTGTTGCTCTTTCAATGTGATTATTATTCGGCATCAATGTCAAATTCTCTATTATTTTTTTTATCCTGTTGTTTATAAGCAGAGAGTTTTTTTCTGATTATGTCAACGCTGACAATATCACTTATTATAGTGTCATTAGCATCTAGAACAACTCTTCGAAGTTGATTTATTCTTCGTACTCTGGACACCGCAAGAAAAACTAAATTTGACCACTCCATGTGATTATATACCATCCAAACAATCGTATCGGATATAGTCAATCCCTGCGAAGAATGTATTGTCGCTGAGTAACCTAGCGTCCATGGGGATTTATCAGCGCGTAATGCATCTTCGACGACATTGATATCAAGCAGCACAATATCATTTAATACGAGAATTTGCTTCTCACTTTGCCCAGGAATATCAATTTCGATATTCTGTCTTCGTGTATCCTTGGGTCTATAACACAGCGGCACTGGAAGTGTTGCACATTTATTTTTCTTTATGTAATTCAAATAACTTCGTCTGAAGTGTGTCTCTGGCTATCTTTCTACTTGCTACTATCAAATCGTTTAGTCTCCACGCCTCCCATAAATCATTTAATGGAGTTTTCGAAATTTTATTTCACGCGCTATCTCACATTGGATTTTATCCGGTTGTAATCTGATTAGTTTTTTAACTCGCCTAATTGTTCATCAAGTGCTCTATGATCAGTATTAATTTCTTCATAATAGTCTACAAAATTCTTCAACCAATCATGTGGGGATAAACCGACAAATGGTGGTGGTTGGCCATGATCGCCGCACATTATCAATTTTGTATTCGATAGCAATAGCCACTCGATAAATCTTTGTTATACATCTAACGACACCGTGCATATCTCATCCCAAATAATGACGTCAGGAATAAATTTCTCACCCATTCGATCAGGTGTCCATTCGTCGCCTTTCCATCGAAAGAAGCTGTGATAGGTTTTTGCATTAATTCCTCGTTGTTTCAACTCTCTTGAAAGTCTGTGTGTCGGTGTTAACACAATCATGTTTGATGCGTGAAAATCTATAGGATGTTTCCCACGAAATAATTCAATCACACGAGTCGTCTTTCCTGACCCACCACAGCCGTTTAAATAAACGGTTTTATATCTACATATTGGATCAGAACACGATAGTGCATTAGATAGTTCTAATATCTGATTATTTTTCAAGTAATTGTTTTTAATCGTAACAAAGTGTCTTTGAGATTTACATATATACCATTAGATGTTACATCCGCGATTATAAAATCATATTCAACGCTATCTATAATCAAACGTGAAGAATATCGGTTATTGTAGTATTTTCCACCCTCTGTGAACTTACCGATTATTCTTCTACATAGTTCTTTTGCTTGTTTATTTCTAGCTTCAAATATCTGTTTGGACCGTTTCACGATATATTCTTCGTCGAGATCGGGGAATTGTTTTCTATTTTTGCTGATTATACTATCTAGACTATCGGGTTGTGGTTACCAGACCTCAGTCTGCTCTTGATATGATATAAACGCTTCAATGACAATCAGCGATAACAGCATTTTAGAATCAATCATATACCGTAATATCACTATTGGCATCCATTGTTTTTTTAGATATGTGTCTACAAATCCAAGCATAACAGCACGGATGAAGCCCTGTAGCCAATTCAAATGATACCACACGAGCGAATCCGGTTAAATCAAAATCGGGCAATGGTCCATTAATCGCAACACGGGTCATTTCATGTGTGGGATGTCCAAATCGTTTAAAGTACTTAGCACAATCTCCGTACCCGAGAAAACTTCCTGGATAACACGCAACCATATCAACCGAAATAATACTTTTAGGGTCATATTTTGTATTCCATAATCCGCCATGGCCATACTCAATACAGCTTGATTTGATATCTGATAAAAATTCTGCGCGTATTGGTTTCCACGTGTTTCTCTTTCTCGCAAAATGAGTTGCAACCGACGGAATTGTGAAACAATTTGTTAATAAATGTTCGTCGTGTTCCGTTGAAAAATTACTAGCTAGTTTTTTCATCGCGCTGTGGAGGGCTTCGGTATGGTATAATTCTCCATTGGGTCTAACTAATTGATCGAATTTACCCTCTTCGTTCTCAAATCTATGAAGTAACCACACTGACACAGGATCGTTTTTACTTAATTCGTAAATAAAATCAAATAATTTCTCCTACGGGGAGACTTCCGGGGAGAACTCCGCAGGTAGATATATTATTGTTCCATTTCGCGGAAATATTGTTACTGCAGGTGTCCACGCGTGTTCGTTATGGTCAATAATTTTGATTGGAGCTCCTTTTGATTTATATTTCGATTCGTGCAATACTTCTCCTGTTTCGTCATTATGGTTATTGGGAATCTTAATGATGTTTCTAATTTAGTTATATCTTATATCGTTGCTCCGCGCTCCCTCACTGTTAGTCCCCATTCATTATTTTTTTGCGTCTTAGATCCGTCAATTTGTTTCCACGTAACACATTTGTGAAGTTTTCTATTATTCGTTCTGCTACACAATTCAGCGATGACAGTTTCATTGGTTTCAGTTTTTATATTCGGTTTATCATTCAACAAATATACCCCGTATACAACTGTTGTTACAGGATAGAATTTCTCGTAATACGGTTTGTCAATCCCGGTCAGAATTCCTGGTTTGGAATCATGACTCACAGTGACCGTTTTTTTATCTTTCAAGATTGGTTCAGATTTGTCTCGAATAATCCAATCTCCCGTTTCTAAGCGGATAATGAATTGCACTCTAAAATTATACTTTTTCTTGTCAAGATGTGAGATTATCGAGGCTGCTCTTTCATCATTCATTGTAGCATCAACAATACCATCAATTCGAAATGTCGACCAACAGTGAGATGCTCCATCGTGCTTGAATTCATTGAAACAATCACGGATTTTAACTATCATGGTTCTATCACTTATTAGACTCTTTGGTGCTACGGAGACTCTATCGAGATTGAATTTAACATTTTTCCAAGGCGTAATTTTCGATAATCTCTCGAACTCCTTCATATTATAATTAAAACAAGTATTCAAATAAAGAATTTATATATAATGAATCATTACAAATGGTTGATGATAGGATCAGTAACCGCAAGTAACAAATTATGCAGAAAGGAATTATGTGGTATTCATATGCAAAGTGTCCGTAACCGGAGTTATGGGCCCTTACCTTGCATACGATGTGGGGTAGGTGTGAGAGGAAAATCGCAGTTGTGTCTCAGTTGCGGTGGTAAGCGATATAGAGAGTTGAAGCGCTATTATGATAAGAGAGTTAAAAACTCCATTAAGAATTCCATCAATGACCCTGACAAAATCATAAGAACGCCTCAAGACTACATTGGAAGATTCTCAAATACGTAATCATTCAACCAAATAATGAATTAGACAAATGGTATTTCGTATACACCCCAAATTCAAACCATGAAAACCACCATACCAAACACACCGTCAGACGGTGTGAATGATTTTACATTCAACCCGGGGTGATTTTGTGGGGGGGGGGTATGGTGGTTTCGGTTTGAATGTAGAGTGTCATTGTCATCCATTGTCATATCATTCTATAATCCATTGTTATATGTTGTATTGTCCTGTGCTGTCCTATAACATCATTCATTGTAAATACCATACATTGACATCATTCATTGTATATACCATTGTCATTGTACATTGTTCATCATTCGTTGTATATACCATTGTCATTGTACATTGTTCATCATTCATTGTATATACCATTATTATCATTCTATAATCCATTCTTATATGTTGTATTGTCTTGTGCTGTCCTCTATAATCCATTGTTATATGTTGTATTGTCTTGTGACGTCCATTCATTACCTCTGGGCCCGGTCAGATGTTAATAACACCTGAGGGGTTCCAAATGGGTATTTCATATATATGAATAACACCTTACCACGAACAGAGTTCATCATCATATATAATTGCATAATATCATCATATATAATTGCATAATATCATCATATATAATCGCATAATATCTCTAGGCGTGTTAAGATATGAATAACACCTTAACATGAACAGAGTTCATCATCATATATAATCGCATAATATCTCTAGGCGTGAGTAAGGTGAATAAACACCTTACCAAAAACAGAGTTCATTTTTGAAAAATATATCAATATCACATATTAGAAATATATTTTATTATATAATATGAATTCTGAAAATATCAATGAGGTTATAACTGAGATTTCAAATTTGAGATCTCAAGGAATTCAATTGTCAGATAATTTAAATTGCGATAGAATCCTATCCGGTTTTCAGGATATTGAAAATGGCACTCAAAGGAATAAATATACCCTTCCTAAATCATATTCATTCATTAAACGAATTCAACATTTGATATTCGAAACTTTCAGATATGAAAATGACGTAAGTAAGTTTGTCCCGTTATTTACTATCGTGGAAAGAATCAGGAAAGAATTAGGAAATGAATATGAAATGAAACGAGCAGTTAATTAAAAATTAAGAATATAAGAATGTTGATCCAACAAAACGAAAGAACCCTGCAGGTTACCTCAGCGGAGTAAAAATTCTCACTATGAATCAACATAGCTGTCTGTTGAACATGTATTGCAAGTATATAATACAACAGACAGGTAAAATTCTCACTACGAATCAACATGTATAAATACTCGTTTGCAATACAATGAACAGGTAAAATTCTTACTCAACAGGTATGGTGTGTGTGTGCGTTCAACCATAACAAATTCTATACTGGTTTTATCAATAGCGGCTTTGAAATTCTTTACTGGTTTTATCAATGAGCGACTTCGTTACTATAAGGAAGTAATATGAAACACTGTAGTGAAATTTTCATGAACTTTATTATTTACTTAAAATGAAAAATCCGTAGGATTTTCAAAGCAATTTTTTTTACTCGATTTGGTCATTTTTGTAATGTTTTTAGTCATTTTTCATCGATGTTTGCCTATTTTTTTTTTTTACATTTTATGCTATTTTTGAGGGTAAAAACCCCAGGAATTAATTTTTTCAATTTTTCAATGAAATTAAAATCAAACAGTGTTAAAAAACGACCCAAAACGACCAAAAATTATCAGCAATCATGATTTTTTCAGTTGGGTAAAAACCCCAGGAATTCATTTAGAGAAAATCGATTTTCATCAAACAATGACTAAAAATCCTGGTCGATTGTTTATGGTTACTGCATTTAGATTGTACATTAATTGGAAATTGCAAAGCAATTTTAATAATGGTAAACGAAGCACTAACGACTAGATTAGCTCGTGAAAGACTATTTGCGATTAAGAAGTTCATCCCTGTTCGCGACTCTGTCCGAGAAAAACTACAAGCTAGTCTTCAGACAAGTTTGCTGCAGGATCTGAAGAGTTGTTTAAACCAATAACCACGGCAACTATAAGGGTAATATCAGCCACTGAGCGAGCAATATACGGAGATGTCCCCAAGGAAGGGAAACGAAAAGAGACTCCTCTTCTTCCTGTACTTGAAAAAATAGCAAAAAGATCCAAACAAACAAAAAAATCTTTAAAAACACTTCCTGGTGATATAATAGCTGCTGTAAAACAAGAACAACAAGAACGACAACTTCAAGAAGAAGTTGAACGACTAGGTGATAGTGGTAATGATACTAACTCCCCACCGCCTGAACCGCTTGAACAACAAGATACTACTGTAAAAGACTATTCACCCGAAAATATATGTACGGTTGATGCGTTAAATAGAATTAGAGGAATCAGAACAGACTCTGAATTATTTAAATTTACTAAAGAAAGTTTGTTAAAAAATATAAGAGATAATTATTTAAAAGACGACAAGTCAAGAGATTTTATAAAAAAAAAGACGCTTGGGCAAATAAAGTATTATTAGCAAAACGCGGTAAAACTAAAATAAAAAAAGAAATAAATCTTGATTTTGCTATTTTTTTAGCTGCAGTAAAAGGTGTCGCACAACCACCACCAGCAGATACAGCAAACCCAATCCCGGATGAAATAGAAATAATGGCAGAAGCTGATTCTGAAAAAGGTGCAACTGGTATCACTAAACAAACAGCGGGAAAGGGATATTCAAGGGGGGTTTCAGGTAGTGGCTTAATTCATTGTCCTGGTAATATTCTCAGCGATATAGCACGATTAGAAGTTCTCATAGGAGGGAAACGAGCTGGAAATAACTCACCGGAAATAATTAATGAAGCAGCTGATATCTGTATGCGGTTATTTCAAGGCGGTATCATGAATATTGATGTATATCGAGAGTTTGTTGACGAGCTAGCCGAAAATCCTACAAATTTTTACGGTTATCACAGTGACTAATTTGATGACTTCGTCAAAAATTCTTCGAATTTCGCGATTAGATAAATATCATTTAAATAAGATGATCATACACTACAACCATGATAAACCAACTAACGTCTACGTGGTAAATTCACGATTGCCTGTTTATAGAGCGTACCATGGTGATAGTCTCGGTGATACCATTGCAGGGTTATTTGCCAGAATGACTTTAAACGTGGCACCGCTAGAAAAACAATTATCGATGAAAGCCAGTGATGTTATTGGTGATAAGGGTATTAGTGCTGTTGGAGATGTTGCCGGGAAAGCGTTTTCGGCCGCGAAGGATAAACTAATGTCGATAGTTCGGCGGCGAAGTAAACCACTAATGAAGTCACTAGGACCACTACCATCTACGGAAGTAATGCCTGCAAGTGTTAGCAAAAAAATAAATAGCGTAGTGGACCAAAAATTAGGATCGTTGGTGACTCCATCATTGACAGCTAGCAACAAAAACGATATCGCAAACATGATAGGGGTAAGCGGCTTGAAACCACGACGAAAACCATTATTTAGATCGAGGAATATATAATACAATGTTCAAACGGACATCTGATCCAGCGTTTGATATGGAAGCCCCAGTGCGCAAGGATGATTCTGCACGCGATTATCAATTTTATCACGCAGTACAACCAGATATTCGATCAAGAATCGAACTTCAAGTCCATGATACCAGCAAATATGTTCTACCCGCTGAAGCATTTATCGAAGTAGAAGGAGAACTTGTAACAGCTGCTGCTACTCCTGCTGTACCAGCACCGTTTCTAGCTGGTACTCAAGTCGGTTTTGTCAACAATGGTATCATGGCACTATTTGAGAGCGCAATATATATGATTGATGAAAGAGAGATCGAGTCTATAGAACGTGATGTTGATGTAGCCACAACAATAGTAGCGCTAGCAAGATATTCCGATGATTATACAAGACCGGCTGGCCCTTCTATGATGTTTGCAAAGGATGATAAAAATACTGCTGAAATAAGTCAATTTGTTGTAAGACGACCAACAAATAATGCTGGTAATGCTCATGTTGATGTTGAGAATATGATTATAAATACTAATGATAATTTCAACCTAGGAGCTGCAACACGCATGACAATGTTGCATGGAGCGCGAAGATCATTTTCATGCGCGATTCCACTACATCATATATTTGAATTCTGCAGAAATGTCCGAAATGTTATCTATGGAGCAAAGCATACAGTAGTACTCGTGCGAAAGGGTGATGATAATATTCGAATTTGGAGGATTCCAGCGGATTCTGCACATCCACTTGCTGATGCCGGTAAATTCATTTTAACAAAACTATCATTGTGGATGCCAGTAATGACTCCATCACTTGCCGAAGAAGAACGATTTTTATCATTTATGGATACAGGAGGAAAATCATTGCTAAGTTGGCTAACAACAACAACAGATGTTAAGCAATCAACTATTGACGGCATATTTACATGGAACATGGCATCACAACAAGGTGTTTAAGCTACGCGTCATATATTTATTGCGTTACAGGATAACGCGAGAGTTGGCGATCAACGCTTCAGCCATATGATATTAAATCAATTAGGCATTACTGATATCTCACTGAGAACAAATGGCCAGCAAGAACCATCCGAGGATATACAACTTAACTTAAACCATATTGCACGCGTGTATCATCGTCTGTTGTCATATATGGGACGCGATCAAAATGTAGATACCGGTCTCCAAATTATCTCAGTTTGACTTTAGGAATCTATATCCAATCTATTATTTTTCGCTGCAACATCTTGATTTAACAAGACAATCCGTCGTTGATATACATTTTAGAGCTACTGTGCTTCGTGGTGTTATTGCTAAGTACAGAGCAGTTGCTGTCATTCTCAGTGATAAATCAATGCTACTCGAAGGTTTTGGTGGAAGAATGAGAGTAATCGATGCACCGGTGGAAAATATGTAACAATTATATCAATCTGTTATTGTATAATGTCATACAGTGTTGTTAGTGTTACATTGACTCCCAATCAACTCAAGAAATTGCAATCGGAATCAGCTAAAAATGTGGAACCACGATCACACTGAAACACAATCAGATGTCTGGTGGCCAGAATAAATTGTCGCTGACAGCTCGTCCGATAAAACACTTCATTGATGCTTTTAAAGATAAAAAAGGTGTTCAGGTTACACTCTCTGCAGCTGCGATCAAAAACATGATAAATCAGGTGGTCTATTCCCGTTGTTAGCTGCGATACCAGCGCTAATTGCGGCAGCGGCCCCAGCGGTGGCTAAAGTGGCAGCGTTAGGAGCCGTTGGTACCGTGGCAGGAATGGCACTTAAGAAAGCTACCGGGAAATGATATAAAAAAAAGAAACGAGGAAAGGGTCTAAGACTACCAGGAACCCCGTATTCATGGTACACGGGAAAGGGTCTGAGAATCCCAGGAACGGTTTACTAGTTCCAATATCAAATTTTGATTTACTCGACGCTGCTTAAAAACTGGCGATAAAAAACTTCAGAGGCGTCTTTATGAAATATCAGTTGCCGACGCAACCAGAAAACGTTGAAATCGGTATCATTAATCTTGATAACAACACCGGACCCGGAACCCATTGGGTTGCATACGTGATTGATCCGCGTATAATCGTTTATTTCAATTCATATGGGTTAGCGCCGTCTAAAGAATTTATGAGTTATATACAACAATTAAACATCCCTCGTTGGTACTCAACGCTACCAACACAATAACTAAATGACCCACCAATATGCGGCAACGAAGTATTAAATATCCTTGACGCTATTTCATCATCGAGAAAACCACCTCATCGAGTCGTAAATGAATATACGAGTAGTCGCTTTATAGAGAGAGAAAGACTTTTACAATAACATGATTGATATCTGGGGGAGATCTTTATCAGCGCTGAAAAACCCGATGACATTGCAACCGGTGATTTCAAAAAATATTCGAAGATGAAATAGCTGAGATGTTGAACTTAGCAAGTGTTGATCCCAATGAAATAGTTGTATTTCAAGATAGTCAGGGTAAATTGAAAACAAGTAATGTTTCCCTTGATGATATTTTAGTTAAACAACGCGGTGCAACAGAAAATGCTATCGCGGTATTTTCCGATCAGGGTAAACTCAAACCAAGTGTAATTGTTTCAACTATTGTGGATACCCAACAAAAACTACAATCAGAATACAACGATCATATAATTAATTTTGGTCGTTTACAACAGAGTATAATTGATGACATCGAAGCCCCGATAAATAATTTCTTCGGGGTTCCACGTTCGCAATTCGTGTTGCATATCATACACATAAAAACTGCTATCGATAATTTAGCAAAATTGCGATCCGAGTATGACGCTCATATTATTCAATTTGATAATCTAAGTTAAATTTTAAAAAGACTGATGATGCCGTCGATGAAATAACCGCGATTAATCGGCGAATAGAAGTTGTTTGCGAGGATATTAAAACAACCAACGATGTCATCAGGGATGATTTACCTAGGATGATAACTTGATAAAATAACAATCCCTCACGAACAAAAAAATATCATAAATAACGTATACGCGATCCAACACGGCTCATTTACGTGGACATCATCATTCACCAACATATAAAATATCACCGCGGCCGTCAAAAGTATTTATTGATTAACACTGGTGACTCCGACTCAATTTAATATTTCATCAACGAGTTTCATGGAGTCAACAATACAATATCAACGATTATTGACAAGGATACAACTAAACAGTTCACGATAACAACGAATGATAATAATTTGGCTAGGGTTTCAGTATCATGGTATGTGGAGTTCGTAGCGGATTTAAGTAAACAACTAAATTGAAATCGTAAACGATTTGAAAAAAATGTCATCACTTATTATTTCATGATCGACAATGATTTCATCATCGACAATGATTTCATCATCGCAATACTGTTATGATACAGTCAGAGAATTTCAAATTAAACTCAAAACGCTCACTGAGAAGTATCAAGTAAAAATAAAAAAAAAATACCGACGAAGAATCACCGCAGTGGATGTTACCGTGTACTCGATGAGTGGTGTAATCACTGGAGCTGGTATTATACTCTCCTCGGTGACAATGATTGCCCCGATAGCTGTTCCAATTTATATTTCCGCGGTGACAACAATCGCGGAAATTATTTCGATTATAACAAAAAAAAATCATCATGCAGCCAGCGCAAACTGCAAAACTACGCAGTAAAATTCCATATTGTGTAAACCGCATACTCCCAATTATCCTCGATGATATCGTCGTCACTCGATGATACATTAATATCAGATAATGAGTTCTCAGCGATGGTACGTGTTTATGATTCCGCTATGTCGAAATTAGAGCAGGATAATAATAATAATGACAAAACCGCAAGAACTACTTCAACGAATAGCGGAAAACACAACCCTGGTGAAGACCAACATGATATCAATAACATCAACGAATCCTGAATTAAGTGTTAATTTCCCTACTCCGGTTCCAGTTACGGAGATAGCGTTAGCGAAACTACGAGTGTATCACAGTTGGCCTAACATGAGGTCGGTAGCATTTGGTGGTCAACAACCGAATAATTCCTTGGTGTTTTCGAATAAGAATAAACAAGACGGGACTCCAGAGTGGAACGTCGTTTTGATACCATCTGGGTCATACCAAATTGAACAAATCAATAACGAATTACAACGCAGAATAAAATCCATTACTGGAACAGAATCGAAAAAATCGCAATAACGGTTCACGAGCCGACACTATCATCTGCCATTGAGATAAACTCACCTAGTTATGTCGTAGATATTTATCAGAGTTCGATAAGGACAATACTGGGGTGGCCTGAAATACCACCTGGACAAAAAAAACATTAATATACCCGAACCAAAAAAATCTGATTATATTACCGACAAGATAAAACCTGATAATCCAATGAAAAGTTATAGCGAATACTACAAGTTGGATTTTTTTACTGGAATAATAAAAAATCGCGTTAGATACTTCACAACTAAACAAGATAAAATCACTGAAAATTTCATAGCGATGAATAATGATTTTTCGTTGTTGTTAATATCTCTTGAATTCGGTACTCTCACCCGAGATGAATTTATCAGCGTCGTAGAAACATGTAACAAAATCATCGATGATATGGAAACATATCATTTGCAAATTATTCAAGAGATATTAGGTGACAATAATCCTAAAACGAGAACGGATTTTGCAGTAAAACATAAAATCAGTGTTCAAGATATTCCCATATTTAAGCTTCCAGAATATAACGTACTAGAACTAAAAAACTCTAAGTGATACCATCGATGCTAGTTTCAAAAAAATTCACGACGCATGGAAGAAAGTACCACCATGACAAATTTCAATCCTTAAACACAATAATATATCCTCGGTGATAGCATTGAATTTAGTATGTGATGTTATCGAAGGAAGCTATCAAATAAATCTCGAAATCAAGCCCAACAAGGATATATTTTATATTCTTTTGAACCAACAGCTCCTCCAGGGTTTCTAATCATTGAGGATCCAACTAATCCAGTCTATATGCGATGTCATAATAATTCGTTAACGAGAATTAATTTCAAACTCACTGACCAGTCCAATAATCTGATTGATCTACGAGGTGAGGTTTTGCAAATTAGTCTGTTTGTAAAGTCCTAAAGAACTTTCCTCTTAAATTATTTTCATCGTGAAAAAGATTGTTAACCCGTTAGTAAGGGGGGAGGGCGACAACGACCATATCGTCCTTTTTTCTCGCTTTTCGAGGAAACTTTAGTTTACCAAATAGACGCCTATAAAAATAGGAAAAAGTTGTCCGATTCGCACCCCCCCCCCCCACTGCTTAAGGAGAAGAGAAAGAAATAGCCATTTGCAGATGCAAATTGAGAAGGAAGAGAGGGGATATCAATGTATAATGAAAGAAATAGATCTGGCAAGTGAAAAGCAAATTCATACTTCAAATCCAAATTTAAGCTTTGATCTCGCAAAGAACATTAGGTTAGTGATCCTTCGCAGAAAAAGAGAAGTAGACAAATATTTCACTCGTTTTGAAAAGGTTAATGAAAATTTGAAATGGCAAAGGGGGCATGGGATTCAATTATTACAATGCGAACTCACTGGTAAGGCTAGTGATTTTACCATTCCTTGTCAGTTCACCAAAGTGGTGAATATGGTGCGGTCAATGTATACATCGTAAGGGGTTATGAGTTAGTCCCTGAAGCTTATCGGCAAAATTCAGAAACCATAAAAATGATGCTGGACATGCTCATTTAGAATTTGCTTGAGGCAAGTAGCTATTTTGTGATAGAGTGTGCTTAGCCAAGAAAGATGAAAACTATGTTGACAGTCTCATAACTGGTATTACTTGAAGAGTTAACAAATGTGTCCATAGTGACATTAAAACTTCTCTTCACAAGCACAATATCGAAATCTTGGAAAATGCTGCTTGTTCCTTTTTCTGAGTACTCATACAGTTCCTTTTGTTAAAACAAATAATTCTACTCAACAGTCTTTTCGCAAAAACGCATTTCAGCCAAATACATGACCTTCAAAAAGTCAAATGGCACAATATTTAAAAATTAAAACGTAAAAGACGTTTAGATCCTTGTCTGTTCTTACGGGTACCTATTGCAAGAACAAAAGACACGTTATTGAAAAATAGGCATCATAATCAAAACATCATCACCATCATCATCAGTCTCTTGACCTAGTGTGGTCGTTGAGGCACTGTGCTGCTGAACATCTGACCAGTTCCCGCCGCTTGTCTCTATCATGTGCCAATGCATGTGTTTCCGTAAAAACTTTTCCTGGTCCATTCTGTGATGTTGTCAGTTCATACGTGTCTCTGTCTACCCCTCCTTCTGCCACCCTGGACGCTGCCTTGCAGTACTGTTGTTGATAGACTGTTGGCTCTATTGATATGGCCATACCATTTCGGCCCTTTTGTTTTGACAGTGGTGAGGTCCATGTACGAGATGCCAAGGATGATTCTGACGCATCTCATTTCAAGTGCATGGATTCTTCAATGTAATTCTGTCAGGGTCAGGGTCTCACATAAATACAAAAAGATTGAGATAATTAGTGCTCTTTATAGTCTGATTTTAGTTTACAGACAATATTCTAGTCTCTCCAAATGGGCCTTAGCTTTCACATAGCTGCCGTTTTTGTGCTGCTCGTGAAAGAATTTCTACTCTTGATCCATCTTCAAGTGGGTCCAGTTCCTGTCCTCTGACTTTTATCTTGTCTGAGATTTGTTTGTCATCAGTTTTAGCTTCTAATCGCTTATCTCCATGTCCAATCTGGAAGATGTTTCATCCAGGTTCTTAACTAAGATGTCACGCTTTTCTTCACTGCCATCCAGACAATCAATGTCGTTTGCAACGCGGAGGTTGGTAATGTTACGCCTTCCTATGCTGACTGTCCTACAGTGGTTTTCCAGGGCTTTGCTTATGATGCGCTCTAAGTAGATGTTGAAAAGCGTGGGTAACAGCAGGCAGCCTTGACTGATTTCGACTGTTATCTGGAACCAGTTCCACAACCTGAGCAATTACTGCACTGGTAGCTCTGGGGTACACCTGCTTGATGGTATTGGTCAACGTTTGACACATGTTGTACTTCATTGTGGCCCGCATTGCCTCATGCCACACTCGGTCAAAAACCTTTTTGAAATCTATGAACACATGAAAGATATATTGTTGATATTGCGAGTACTTTTCTCACAGAACCCTGAGATTGAATATTTGTTCTTTTGTACTTCTTCTACTCCGGAACCATGCATGTCCTTCAGCGATTATTTTTTCTGCTTGTGGTTTCAGTCTGTTTAAGATGATTTTTAGCATCACCTTACTAGCATAGCTGATCACACTGATAGTTCTATAATTTTGACATAGCTGGAGATTGCCTTTCTGGGGGAGAGTCATACTCACTGACTGGGTTGGCCATTTATCTGTCCGCCAGATCTTGTTGAAGATTTTTGTTAGTAGCTCTATCACTGTTTCAGAATCAAGACAGACCTATTGCAAATAAATGTGTTATAAGAGGTCAAGGAACTGCCAAGTATGTTTCCAAATTCGACCTTCTGAAAGGATGTTGGTAAATAATTCCACGCCGAAAGAGCAAAGGCAATTTCGGCATTCGTGACTCCAGTATGAAGTAATCTCGTTTGGGTTGAAAGGGACGCCAAGTACCTTTCAACACCTAATGAATATGATCACCTCTGGTCTAGACAATTGTGATGCTTATTACATCGATGATACCATCATCTATAACGACACCTAGAAAAAACCTTCAGCAACATTTCGGAAATTCTTTGACAGACTCACCTATGCAAATTTGACAGTTACTGTATCTAAAAGGGACATTTGCCGTGCTAGTGTATCTTTTCTAGGACATATCGTGGGACATAGACAAGTTAAACGTATAAATGCTAAGGTCGATGCTATCTCTGAATTTCCCGTGTCTGTTAATAAAATCGAAAAACTTCTAAGGTGTAATTTATTGTTACAGGAATATAATTTTGACATCAGGTACATCACGGGATAAGATAATTTATTAACAGATGTACTTTACCGTGTGTAGATTATTATGCATGTACAAAGTTTGTAAATCAAAAGAGTACTTCTGTTTTACTCAGACCTCATATATAATTAATCTATGGTTAAAAGAAAGCTTGATCATATAAATCTTTCTTTCTATGGGAGTAAGTGTTACATATATCTGATTATATATATGTTTTAATTTAATAATTTTTGTCAGTTTGAAATTCTTTTTTTTCATTACATGATATTGTAATGTAAATTTATTCACTAGGGTTATCAGAAAATCGGTTGGCCTGAATTATTATTTGCTAAACAAATAATGTTGAACTAGATCCTGACCTTGAGTAAAGGTTAGTGGAAACCACGTAGACAGGTTCTATTTTAATTTTAAAACGAGTTTGTGTTGTCAAGATAACGATAGAACTAGTGAAGAAGTAAACAAACTTGCATTCTTGAAGTAAATGATTGGTTTTCTTCAGAGTCATGTTAGGAGTATGCGATATAAACAATCACGTGACTCCTTCCTCCTACGTGATTTCGCAATTTGGAGATTTTTTTTCAAAACTGCGCATTATAATTTGATATAATCTTTTTTTAGTTAAATACAGTTAGTTCTGGGCTTTTACGTCTGCCGTTAAATCATTTTCTTTTGTTTGGCCCAGTCCTTGAATCCATGTTAACGTTTCTTCAGTTCACTTGTATTTTAAAGGAATAATTTGTATATCTGGAAAAAATTTTTTTACTCGTACATAATTCTTGGACAATAACAGTTTATCAATTTTATTCGTATTTCCAACACTGCAGTTTTAAATACTGTGTTTATACAAGGAACTATAGAAAAAGCACAAACATACCTCAGCATACGTCAGTCTTCACTATTGGATTTTACAACAGAATTCGAACATGAATATATTAGAACATTTCATTGCTAGATTTTTGTATTTTAATTCGTGGATTATTCTGAATATATTTTTGGAAAAGATTTTTAAATTAAATTCTTTTACCATTTTTAAAATTTTTCGTATTCAGGGATATAAAATACTTATACAATTTTTAAAAAGCTTCTTGTTTTCCCTTTTTGTGTTAATGTCTATTATAGCCTAAATATGGTATATCATTATTATTCTAGTCTATATGGATAGGAGTTTGTCTTGATCCGAAGGCAAATTTTTCAATACTAAAAATTTGTATTTTATTTCATATCCAGTCAACATGGCCTGTTTAATAAGGGTTTTACCTCCCTTGCGCGAGTTATCGTTAATTGTTAAATCTACTTCCGGTGAGCGAAAAATCCGATGAAATGACCTATAATAAAGGAATCGCTGAGCGTTGCTTTTTTGACAAGCTATCAGTTCGTGAATTGAAGGCTTATTTAAGAGATAGACGCGCACGCGTGGTAGGGAGAAAATATTCGAATAAATGGACTTTTAACGGCTTATTGGATAGTCATTTTACTCATTTGCCATTGCTCTGAACAGAAGATTGTACAATTATCTTGTAATGAACAGTTCAAGAATTTTTGATAGTAAAATGACGAATGTCAAGAAGCAGTTGAAGACTAAAGTTTTGGATGAAGACAGATATATACACTCATTTGCATATCACACAATGTCAAGGCCAAAGTAATTTAATCGTTGCCAAACAATTCTCAGAAGAAAATTGACATATTCATCGTTTTATTTTATAGCATATGTATTGGGTAACATGCACACTTTTAGTAAATAGGAACACATAATTTGCTTTTAATGTCCTTTTGAGACAAGTCGGGGTTCTTTTGGAATTTTGGACTCACAACACCCCTCAACACTTGACAATATCCAGCCCTGTTGATACTGAGCTTCTATTCTGACTCTTAATAAAAATAACTTTTATCTGCTGGAAAAGAATTTAAATTTCAGTACACTATTGATCATGCCATATATGTAGATATTTGCATATATATATATATATATATATATATATATATATATATATATATATATATATATATATATATATATATATATATATATTTGTATCTATATATAAGAATATAATGATTAAGATAACATTATAACATTTTGATAGTAACAACTGTAATGTTGAAATATCTACAGAGCATGGGATGCAAAAAGGCAACACTTATCTACGGAATAATTAATGTAACAAACAATTTGAACTGCTATATATCATGCGTCTTATATCCTGAATCTTGATGAAATTTCACAATCAAGCTGTTATTAGCGTCATTAATACGTACAAAACTTTATTTTGCATGTATCTGAAATGAATCCTCTCCAAGATTTAAAATTGTACTTTAGAAGTACGTTTGCATCTAATATCGTTTTTTTAAATACGGCTTTGTACGTCTTTTCAGTGCAAAATGTCCATTTCTCAAATGTGATTAATTTCATTTAAAACCTTTATAATTATTGAAACAGATACAAACAACTGATCTACGATAATCTTACCTCCCTGATATCATATACACTATGAAAAAGCCACCTTAGGTACAAAACGTGCAAAAAAAATAAAATAAACCCGTGAAATGATGCACACACGTTTCATTATCGGTTTCAGCAAGTAAATATATTTTTTGTTAATACACATAAAGAGAAACTAAAATATATAATTAGAAAATAACACTTATATTTAACAACGTTTCATCTCAACTGAATCGCAGGAAAGCTAATACAATTAGCGTTCAAGTTACTGTATTGTTCATTAAAGACAAGTTTCTGGAATATAAACGATTCACCCACAATTTCTTTCCTTTTATAAGACTGGTAACACTTCCTGTGCATTAAAAAAAAGTTTTGTGGAAATACTGAAGTAGGTGATGTTATACAGAATTGAAGATGTTGGATGTCGATATGTCCGATCTTACATTCATTAAACGACGAGTAAGACTTGTCGAAAAAGAGAATAGTTTCGTCGATACAGCTTACAAAAGACTTCAAAAAGGCTTCTTGCAAAGTAAGCAGATTGTAGCGAATCATATGCGAATATAGTTGATTAAGATACTAAATATTCGCCTTATTAACTAGTCTTGTACTAATATAAGTGCACATGGCTAGTTAGAAAAAAATCCTTATCGACGAAGTGTGTAGTACGGTTAAGTAGTATGAAATCAAGTTAGACGTGCAGCAACAAAAGTGAGCACACTTGTGACCTAGAACAAATAAATAGAAAAGGCATTACATTGCACATACAGAAAGATTTTGCAGCCTCACCACCGCTTAGGACTTCACCTCGTGCTCTAGGAACCTATTACCAGATTTCGGAACCAACGCTACTATAGCCGACCATAGTCTGCCGCTTCCATTCCTACTTCAAGACAACCATCACTGCATTGTGGAAACAAGGATTACTAATTCACCATTTCAATTGCAATTAGGACGCCAGCTTCCAGCCATTTCGTCTACCAACAATACCTTTGCAGGTATTTTCATAGACCTTCGGGTATTTCAAACTTTGTGCTGTTATCAGTTACTACCTTTACTTCTAACGCTATACCTTTAACTTTCTATCCCTAGACACTTTAAACTTCAAACTTTAGATGTAAATCAGGATTTAATCTGTACTTTAAACTTCATTTTTTAAGTTAACTTAACACTATAAATTCCACTTAACTTTAAGTCAAACTAAACAGAGAAAATGAACTCCACATCAACTAAACAGGCATTTAAATCATGGAGCCCTTAGAGAAAAAGGCAGCTCAACTTAACACCAAAGTTAATCAAGAAACCAGTCCAGAATTGAAAATAGGAATAATGGACACCAGTAAAAATGCAAAAAAGGGAGGTGCACTTAATAAAACTCCAATTTATTTCGACTCCCGAACTAAATTTAATTAAAAAAGAAGCGGAAAAACTAAATCCACTCTCCCCAATAGAATTCAACTTGTATGACAAAATAATTAATGACGAATCATTGGACGCCACTTTGGTACAGACTGAATTTAGTGTAAACAGCACCCCCACCCTTAATTTCATCATCATGGCCGTCTCCCCTATCAAGAAACCGATAGGAATCAACATCTCGTGTTACAAGCCTACTTACGCACAAGTCGCTAGCACTAAAGCAAACCATGTGCTCAGTCCGAACACAAAGGCCCCCCTGGGAGTTTCCAACACGCCTGAAGGCAATAATTCAAAATCTAAAGCTCCTGTATTTCACTCCAGTCAGACCCCGGGACCATCTAAACAGACTTAATTTATCCATCCCAAATTAACACTTCTATCATAAACACTTTAACAATCGAACATCAAAAAGGCATGGAATGGAAAAGGCAAAGGCAAAAAGTCACTAAACCCCCCAAAAACGGCACACATTAAAACTTACAATGTAACAAAGCCGCATGACGAAACTAAAAAACAAAACATTAACCCCCCTCAGTCTGGAACAACATCTCCCTCCCCCCCAGAACAAACAGTAAATACTCAAAATACAACCAGGAAGGCATCAAATAAGAAACAAAACTATCACAATCAGCACCTAACGCTGTACATTAAAAGCAGTACAATTCAACAATTTATCAACAAATAGTATTGCTAGGGCCCTCCTAAGAGTTCACTCGGGGCAGAGTAAAATAATTAGACCAAATCAACAATACATTATTATTCACTGCAGCACCAGAGGTCAAGTAGCTAAATACTTTGAAATATAACAACTCTGTGGTATGCCGGTTATAGTGGAACCACACAAACAAGTACAAGGCACTATCAAAACTAAACAAACACACAAGGGCACTACCACCACGACCACCTCCAAGAATGTACCGCAAACGATTACACACAAAGCGGTACTTAAATTAACTGGTAAACTCAGCGGACTAACCAATCTAGAGATAGCACATAAACTACAGGAAGGAGGGAACCACATTACCAAAAATTATAGAATAGGAACCAAAAAAACTAAACAAAAACAAAAACATTACTGTTTTGGAAACCCCCACCCCCCTGCCAACGCTAATCAAATTAGGTACAACTGGCACAAGATACAGATTAGAACCTTATGTAAACAAACCAAGATTCTGCCCCAACTGCCAACATTTGGGCCACTATAAGGTTACCTGTAAATTTCAAAACAAATGCAATAAATGCGGGGGGCACCACCAAGGGGAATGTAACAGGAAAAATCCAAAATGCTCTAACTGTAGAGGCCAACATCTCCCTCAATCCACTAAATGTCCATATACCATTAGGGAACGAACTATAATAGGGATAATGAACTTTCGAAATCTAAATTATAAAACAGCTAAAGTTACATATGACAACTCCATTAAAAATGAAAAAACAAATAACGCCATTAGCAAATACACAGAAAACCAAATTAAACCTAACAAAGGACAAGCTCAATAACAATAATAACAACAATCTAACAAACCAGGCTGCAATATTTTCAGAATTGGGTATAGTCATTACTAGACTGGGCAAATTGATTGATGATTTAAATTTAACTGACCCAAGAGCACAAAATAACATTCAATCATCGATCAATAATGTCCTAACCCAAATTGAGCATCGAATTCCAATAAACGTCCCTAATACAAATGAATAATACACCAAAAGGGAACGTTAGTATATGGCAATGGAATGCACGAGGATTGTCAGGCAATACTAATGAACTAAAACTAAAACTCATTAACACTATCTATAAATCTGACATCATTTGCATTCAAGAAACCAAACTTTCTGCAAACTCGAAAACATTGCCATCAATTACAGGCTACTCCCCGGGCTATTTCCACCATAGAAAGGAAGACCTGGGGGGAGGATTAGCCATATTCGTAAATAACACCGTATCATCTGTTAACATAATACCAATAATATCTAAGAAAGTTAGCAACTCCCTAATAGAAATTCAATCTCTATTAGTAAACACCGGAAATACTAAAATTCAAATATTCAATATTTATGATCCTGGAGGGGACAATAAAAACACTCATTCTTTGGCACTTAAAGCATTAACTCAATATATTGAAACCGGGCTGGCGATCATCTGCGGAGATTTCAATGCCCATCATGAGGCGTGGGGGGGAGAGGTGGCGGACGGAAGGGGGAAATGGGTGGAGGAATGGATTACTGAATCCACCCTTACTCTACTCAATGATGTAACCAAAACCAGACTTAGTCCGGTGGACGGCACCCTGTCCGCCATTGACCTCACCTTGTGCACGCCCGGACTGTCGCAGGTGGCGAAATGGGAGGTGGACCAATCTGACCCCATGGCAAGCGACCACTTCCCAATAATCACCACCCTGCAGATGGCCATCCAGTGCGAATCCAATATTAAAATACCCAGGTGGAATTACTCTAGAGCTGATTGGGACTCCTGTCAAGAAATATTAAATAACATCAACCCATTAGACATAGAATCTAATGATATTGACATATATTATGACAATCTAATTAAGATCATAACTCAGGCCGCCACTAACACTATACCTAAAACTAGCTGTCAACAGAAAAAACTTAGTGTACCATGGTGGAATAATGAAATTAAACAAACTCGACAAGTCAAAATTAGGGCTTAAAATAAATTTAAAAGAACTAACAATACTACTCACTTCCTAGAGTACAAAAATCATGATAATAAGCTCAAATATCTAATTAAGCAGTCCAAAGAACAAACTTGGCAAAAATACTGCAGTACAATTAATTTTAGAACAAACTCCAAACAAGTATGGGAGAAAATTAGAACCATTAGGGGAAAGCACACTAACGGCACCCCTAAAATAAACAATACCATTAATTCTAAAGAACCAGCTGACTCACTAGCACTACATTTTAAAAACATGAGCAGCAATAATAACCATACCACAGAATTTCAAAAACATAGAACTCAAACGGAAATTAAATTTAGACACATGTTTCAAGATCTAGGACCCAAAACTTCCCACTTAAATACTGAAATCACCATCCATGAATGGGATCAAGCACTAAACACTAAACGTGAAACCTCACCTGGGGAAGATCAAGTAGGTTATGTAATATATAAATCTTACCTCTAACCCTAGTAAAATTGATCATAAAAATGCTAAACATAATCTGGAACACAGGAAAGCTACCTAAAAAATGGAAAACAGCGATAGTAATCCCCAGACCCATATCACTTACTAATAACATCAGCAAAATCATGGAAACTATTATCACCAATAGACTTAAACACCACTTGGAGAGCAATAACTTGATATCTCCAAATCAGTGTGGGTTTAGAAATAACAGATCCACTCCGGATCAATTAATAAAATTAGAATCCGCTATTAAGCTTGCTTTCAACAACAACAAAAAAGCGGATAGAAACTTAATTGCGGTATTTCTAGATCTGGAAAAAGCTTTCGACCTTGTATGGACCAAAGGCCTTATAGCTAAATTAAACCATTACGGTATTACAGGTGGAATATTTAATTTTATACAAAATTTCTTAACGGACCGCAAAATTATAACCAGGGTAGGGGCAACTTACTCTGAAGAAAACACCCTTGAAAATGGAACTCCACGAGGAAGTGTTCTCAGCCCCACCCTATTTAACCTTATGATAAATGACCTTGATTTAAATCTGGCAACACCCCAAATTGGATTATCCCAATTTGCGGATGATAGTGGACTATGGAGAGCAGGCAACCCCTCCAACTACTAACACATGGCTGAAATACAAAACAGCCTTAACAAAATTGGAAAATGGGCTGACAAGTGGGGATTCAAATTTTTGCACCAAAAACGGTAGCTGTACTCTTCTCTCCTCATAGGCATTTCAAAGTCTATCCTAAACTTAATATACAAAATCATGAAATTAAATTCGTAAAAGAAGCAAGATTTCTGGGTATGTACTTTGATGAACATCTAACATGGGCTCACCATATCGACGACTTAGTTAAAAGATGTAATCAAGACCTAAATCTGTTAAGAAGCCTCAAAGGAACGCAGTGGGGTGCCAATCAAAAAGCAGTTTTGACTTTATACAGGGCATTAATAAGATCAAAACTAGACTATGGATGCCAAGTTTATACCACGGCTTCCATCAGTCAACTCACCAAATTAAATAAAATACAGAGGAAAGCTCGTAGCTACTGGTGCACTACCATCCACGTCCACAGCCGAGTTGCAGGTCTTGACTTGGGAACCGCCATTACACTTAAGGAGGCAGGAACTCATATTGAGATATGCAACTCGACTGTCGACACATGATAAAACGCACCCCACCCTGGTGGCTATTAATAAATGTAACACCCCCTTTCTAAAAACCCTAAAAAAACAAAAAATCTTTTGGAAAAATAGTACATGAATTAAAACATCAAATACCAGTAGATATATTCCAAGTAGAAACTAATCAAATAACTGAAAAAGAACCTTGGAATGATGTACTAATAAAAGTAAATACCTCCCTTGTAGGAAAAGGTAACAAAGAAAATCAACAACAGTACCTAAAAACACTAGCAATGGAAACTATTGACAACCAGAACCAAAATTATACACAGATTTACACGGATGGCTCCAAAATTACAAATCCTTTCAAAACAGCTGCAGCCTGGGTCATACCAGAACATAATATCCAAATGGGCAGTCGTCTTCCCGACCACTGTTTCATTTATACAGCTGAATTCTGGGCCATCCTTGAATCTTTAAAATGGATACATGATAACAAATCAAACAAGACTTTGATTATTAATGACTAGCTTAGAGTCCTTACTTCCATTAAAAATAATAACACTAAATCTAGGAAAAATTTCCTTGCACAAATTAATCAAATCATGAAATTAATCGACTCTCAAAAACTAACCGTCGAGTTTTATGGATTCCATCCCACATAGACATGAAAGGGAATGAATTAGCAGACCAACTGGCTAGAAATAAACTCTCCGAACCAAATTACATGCCGCTCAAGTATAGCCAGACTGAAATCTACAGTCTGATCTATTCAATGATCAATCGAATATGGCAAAACGATTGGGAACTAAACAAACAAGGGAGTACTTTACATAACATCATTAAGGAAGTTCATAGAAACATCTTAACGCTTAGGTGCAGCAGTTTTGAACAAACTAAAATAAACATAATAATTCTAGGAAAAACAAAACTGGCCAACAGCTTTGGTAAATATATAGGACTTTTCCCACACAGCATCAGTTGCTTCAGCTGTAAACTGCCTGAAGACTTACACCACATATTTAATAACTGTAAAAAGAACCAAAAGGAAAGGAAAATATTTAGATCTAAACAGCTAAACATCTCTGCACCAAGTACATACCCGGAAGTAATTCAATTAAATAACACTAACCTTCAAAAAACAATTCAAAATATAATAGAATTACTTAGAACATCAGGGCTTATCGATAAAATATAAGATTAAAAAATAACACAATAATCCTGGTTCTTAACATAATATTTTCAAATAATCACATCCACACGGAATGGGAATGTACAGGATCAGAAGGGACTCCGTTACTCCGTAAGGGGAGCCCACCTACACTACGCTGGGTAAAACGTACCACGGATGATACCTATGCTAACCAAACCTAACAGAATGCTGTAACGTTAATGAAATTACCAGGCAAAAAGATAAACTTTGAAATATCCAAAATAACAACGTATAGAACAATATAAAATCAACAAACAAGTGTCTAGGAAACCACCTCTCTTCTGTTTGCTCTTACAACTCTCCCTATATACAGCCTCATTGACAGCATTTATACAACTAAACTATGATACAATTCAGATTAGAACCCCAAAAGTCCGGGATATCCTTATGGTCTAAATGTGACCATTTAAAAGAGTCTCCCGCTGTATGACCTCAAATAGATATTATGAGGTAGTCTCAGTATCCAAAGACTATCTTGCCCGGCGACACAATGCTGCAAATAAAGTTATTTACTCTAAGTCAGATCCTTAAATTAATAACATTATAAGGTAGCCAATACGCAGACTATCAGGTCCCGCAGCACAAGGCTGCATCATAAACTAAGCCATAAGAACTAAGGCTTATAACATGATTTAAATGGTCAAACCTGACCATCTAGCAAGACAGCTCACTCTGCAATAAAAATTCACACAATTACCTTAATTACTCTAAAAGCTATATTTTTACGTTGAATAACTACCAACGCGAGAATATGTTGTCATATGAGGTTGTATACTCTACTTTAATAACAGCACAAAGTATTCCAAAATTAAGGAAGAACACGGAATGGACACGACGGGAGGAGGCAACATCAAGATGGAGGAACAACAACAAAAGCAAGACACCCAAGAAGGACACAGGCATTCACCAGAAGAAAGAGGAAAATACGGTTACACCCTGTAACACTCCATCAAAAAGCCCTTTTAAGGGCTATTTATACTTACAGAGTTTCCTTTTGGCTCAGAAACTCTATTCGACAATCTCGTTCTTCAAAATCAAACTTGATCATTTTTGGTTCTCCGAAATCAAAATTAACAACCCATATAACCTGACATTGACCAACCTACCCATGTCACTTGACATACCTAGTTTACAAAATTTATAGGGAACACACCAAATGTACACTCTGTACTAGACAAAAATTAGGATGTTAGGATGAGTAGGAAAAAATATAACTTGAAAGATTGACTCAATTGCACAGGCGGCTTACACAATATCGGTATAGGGTGTCCACTAGCAACAACTGGACTCGATTTGATAAAGCTAGGGCGTGCCAGTTCACATATCCTTTTCCTCGGCCAGCTATCAACAGCAGCAAAAGACTAGACGTGAAAACCATTTTTCACTAGTCATCATTTGGTGCCATTGCACCTCTAGCACTGCAGCTTCCGATAGGTTGATAGGGTTGAGTGCGTGGCTGTTCTATTCCCACTCCCCTAGGTCTCTCATTCATGTCGATAGCCCCTTCTAGGGGCCTGACATGACGACCAAATTAAATAGCATACTTTGTATGCATAAATGCCTGTGGGGATGTGGCACCATTCTTTCCCCTCGGGAAAATCTAAATCACTACCACACTAATTGGTAGTGTAAAATTGTGAACAAATGACCCTTCGTGGCCGGTTTCACTTAAAACCTTAAATACTACTACTATGAAATCAGCATCTAGGAAGGAGTATTCAGCTCAAACGATTACCATGGAGACATTCTTGCTACCGTGAATGTACCATGATTATCACATGGGTTTTCATATGTTAGACGGGTAATTCTCACAAATAAGCTTATATTCTATTAATGACCATCGGCTGAGAGCGATCCATTTATGTGCCAATTCAATATTTCTTTTGTTAAAAACAGTTTTTTTTACAGGTATTAATAACAAAAAGGTCCCATTATCTTATTCGAAAACAAATAAATTTCATAGCTTTTCTTCACTCTAATCACATGTCTTGTATTGTATTAGCGATGGACGCCATCGGCAAGGACAGTACCAGATGTCAGATCCATCACATTCTTGGATAGGTATTAGTCCAATAACGTCAAAAATATATAGGAAGAACTACATTCCTACCATTAGAATCATAGGTGGCATAATCCACTTACTGTTGTTTCCATCGCAGAACAACATCTGGCTTTACGCTTAACGTGCTGTTCTCCTTTCTCCCAATCTGTAAGATATGAAACACCGTGTACTCAAAATACTACCTATGTTACTAAATTTCGCAAATACTGTCTACATGAAAGTTTATTTATAGCAAATTGATCCTATAATAGACTGTCAATGTGTAATATATACTTTGTCTGTTAATAGTCAATGTGTAACAAATATCAATGTATAAATATTATGTCTGGTTGTATTCAATGATATATTTAATGTATATTAGTTAAATGTCTTATTATGTTTTATGCACAACGAGTACTATTCAATGTATAACAATAACTTTGTCTAGTTATATTCAATGCATAGCAAGTACTTTGTCTAGTTATATTCAATCCACAACAAGTACTTTGTCTAGTTATATTCAATCCACAACAAGTACTTTGTCTAGTAATATTCAATGCATAACAAGTACTTTGTCTAGTTATATTCAATGTATACTAATTATTCTGTCTAGTTATATTCAGTGATAACAAGTACTTTGTCTAGTTATATTCAATGCATAGCAAGTACTTTGTCTAGTTATATTCAATCCACAACAAGTACTTTGTCTAGTTATATTCAATCCACAACAAGTACTTTGTCTTGTTATATTCAATGCATAGCAAGTACTTTGTCTAGTTATATTCAATGCATAGCAAGTACTTTGTCTAGTTATATTCAATGTATACTAATTATTCTGTCTAGTTATATTCAGTGATAACAAGTACTTTGTCTAGTTATATTCAATGCATAGCAAGTACTTTGTCTAGTAATATTAAATGCATAGCAAGTACTTTGTCTGGTAATATTCAATGCATAATAAGTACTTTGTCTAGTTATATTCAATGCATACTAATTATTCTGTCTAGTTATATTCAGTGATAACAAGTACTTTGTCTAGTTATATTCAATGCTTAATAAGTACTTTGTCTAGTAATATTCAATGAAAACAAGTACTTTGTCTAGTTATATTCAATGATAACAAATACTTTGTCTATTTATTGTCAATGCATAATAAGTACTTTGTCTAGTTATATTCAATGCATAACAAGAACTTTGTCTAGTTATATTCAATGCTTATTAAGTACTTTGTCTTGTCACATTTTTGCTTGACACACACTTGTATTGTTATAGTCAAGCAGAAGTTGCGGTTTATAACTTAAATCACTCTAGCAGAGCATTTTGAAAATTGCATTCAGAATTTTTTCCATGATATCATTAATATTAAGCAAATCAATCTGAACAATTGATTTTGATTGATTGAGAAAATCATACCACGGCTTAAAAGAAACTTACTTACGTTCAAATGTACAGTTCAGATAATTAAGAGAGAAAAAGAAGAATAAACGAATCGATAGTTGTATACATTGATTCTTATGTACACGTGAAACTTTCATGGAAAGAGACCATTTTAATGTAAAGACCAGTTAATTTTTTATTAATTAGAGAACAAACATTTTTGGCATATATCTGTACGCCAAACCTAATGACTTCATGGGTTAGTGTATTTGTAAGTAACCGCTACCGTTCGAGAATGTCGAACACAACACACAAGCTCCGCCTGCCTATTAGTATAACGACGTTTTCTGAATAATAATAATGATAAAACTTTGTTGTGAAATGTACATACATACTTCACTACCATAATGAAAATCACCATTTACCTATGTAAAATAGTATTTTTAAAAAAGAATTGTTACAGCGGGGCTATTGTGTTCATTTTACATGGGCAGAACATTTAAATTGTCCATGTTCTATATCGTGGTCAAATAAACATTACGTACATGTAGTTAATTGCTTCACAAATGTCAGGTGGCTCGTATTCGCATGTCTGTGGTCCAATTTAATCAGTATTCAGCACTAATGAACAATTGACAATTTATCAATTGATCACATATATTTTATGTTTTTCTTCTTCTTGGGTGTTTAACGTTTTTGCTATGATATTACTGAATGAGTACACGTGACTTGCTATCAGTATATAAACTTGAGGGCTCGTAAACATTTTGAGATGGGAGCGATCATTCCTTATCTGATTGTGGTCTACATTATGTCATCTTTACGTGCTGTGTTGCTGGTTGGGTTGATGACGTTCACATGCACAGCAAATGAATTTTTTGTGTCAAGCATAAAGCAGATGATATACCAGGTTCCAAACATTCCGTGCATGGTTGAACATTGCTCGTCGCAAATGTTCAAATGCGTAGAAGATGCAGACTGCCGAAACACGATGGAATGCATGCAGTCATGCGGAATGAAAAACCACACGTGCATGTACGGCTGTTTGAACACTTATGAAGACGCCGTGTTTGATTCTTTTATGAACTGTATCGTGGACAGACACCACTGCATGAAACTCGAACCTCCGGATCCAGACTTTAGATGCAACCCACCAGCGTACTACATGAAAAATTTCACTCTGGATCAACTCATAGGTTCGTGGTATATTGTACGCGGAATCAACCCGGATTATGACTGTTTCGACTGCCAGATTTCTACATATGCACCTGATCCAGCATCAAGTAATTATACTCTAACAGAAAAATATGACGTCACCATGTTAAACAGATCCATACGTCACCGTGTGGCTGTGCAGCAAGTGCAGCAGAGAGATCCTCAGGATGGCGGGCTTTTAGACTATACGGACACGTTGATGGGCCTAACCATGTATGAAAAATGGCAAGTGATAGACTACAATATTACCGGTCAATATGCTGTTGTTTACTATTGTGGCCATATGTCAGATGATTGGTTCTACGAGGGTACCCTAATTTACTCAAGAACACCTGCTCTTAGAAATGTCGACATTCCAACGATTACCAATGTCCTAAAATCTAAGGTTGGACTGGATTTCAGTAAGATGTGTGTACCTAAGACCAAAATGTGCGAACAATAAATTTGTGTTACTCAAAATCCAGTGTTATTTGTATGGTTGATGCCATTGAAATATGTGTAACAACAGCAAAAAAGATTCTCAAAATCTGTATTTAATAATTCTGAAACTCATTTAAACACCCTCACCTTTTCTTTTCTTAGTCTTAATAGAACCGAAATATTTTAATCATTTAGATAAAATGTAGAAGGCAAAATAATTGTTTTGTACATGCATAGTTTACATATAAAGTTTGATCTCGAATACAATCAGGCATGAATGTTACATATGACCTGCAAAGTTGCTTTGTTTTAATTATCAGGTATCGCACGCTAAATTCATACATCAGTGTTCGTCTTCGACTGAGAAATGAAACGACTGTGTTGTCATGACACTACTAAACCATTTCGAAAACCATTCAAGAAAAATATATGATATATAGTTTGACATGGTGTAAATTAGTCCTTGATGCTATGTTTACACTTCCTTTACCTATATTTTGTATACAAAATCGGCAAACTGTTGACGGTCCCATGTAACACACGTCCCAAATCTTTATCTCATATCGTGCAAACTTCTAATGACCTTGACCCATTTCGCAAGCTATTGACAAACTAGTGATTGTAAGTCATATAACAGTAATAATAGGTAATTAGGTTCATATTGAATAAAGGAATATTGAATTACAATATTGAATAGTCGAAAAGAACCACCAAGAACAGTTTATACCACCTTTCAAAATTATCTATCTCTATCGGTGACCTATTTCTTGAGAAGTTGAGACCACTAGTGAAGAGAGAAGGTAAAAGGTCTGACTGAATTTAACACTTATCTACTATGTTCTTTGTTTACGGCTAATTCAGTGTTATTTTCTCTACGGTGTCCGATATTTCTGTCTTATTGCTGATTTCTTATCAGTTAATCTGCGATTCATGACGAAAATGAGGCTTGTACTGTCACATTTTAGTTTTAGTTGATAGGCTATTACAAAAAGTTACTGTTGATTAACTCTTGAAGGTAATAGTCTCAGACCGTGGCATATAGATTAGAACAATTTAGTCGTTATATATTCCTGCCTTTAGTAGATATGCAGAAGTCGGTCGTTGTCATCTATATGAACCCATAGGCTGTTCTTTAAGGACAACTTTCAGGCATGCAGATGAGTCAACAGATTGCCAATTCCTCCTGTTATTTCACAAAATTTTGCGGCATCAAATTATTTCCTTTAATCTTGTTAATACAATGGTTTAGCTGTGTTATAATTGAAGTGGACATCGTTTGTCTTTATTTATTCCATGGCTGTACTATGGTAAATTCATTCATGTTCATTTCCATCGATTCCCATAATCGGAACAGTCCTAAACGAAATTCCAGGCTGTTAGCTATTGCTCCACCTCTTCAGTAATTGTGCTTGAATATCTTTATAAAATGTTTGCTTTTGAAATACTTTTGAGTAACAAATTTATATACTGTTATCAATTTGCATCCATGGCCTTTTAGCGGATCTTTTTTGCTTAAATCAAATTAAATTATTATCTTTTAAATAATATGCATGATATTATTTTATGTTGTGTTTTTTCGTGGTGTGTGTGTGTGTGTGTGTCATTTTAATTTTTAACGTAGCTTGAACAATATTTCAGTCATATCACTACGATGTCGACAGCGCGACAGCTTATATTATGTCTAGCATTGGGAATCATGCCGCAGACGTGTAACAGCATTTCTGGCCCAGTCACATTACCCTGAGTTTTACACAGAAATGTTAAGTAATTATTTTATCAAGTAATGTTAAGTACTTATTTTACTAAGTAATTTTAAGTAATTATTTTATTTAGTAATGTTAGGTAATTATTTTATTAAGTAATGGTAAGTAATTTATTATTAAGTAATGTTATGTCATTTTTTTTTTCTTCTCCGTAAAATCTTATTACTTCGTAAATATTTTCCTCAGTAAAAAAATACTAGGCAACTATTTTTGCAAAGTAAAATATTATTTAGTAAAACAATTACTAAATACAATATTTTACTAATTTATTTTGAATCATAAGTTTTAGGTGAATACAGAAATAAGTAATTATGAGTAATTAATGAAAAACAAATATAAGTAACTTTAAGTAATATAAATCAGATTGAAGTTTTTTCCAGTAATGCATGCACTCTTCATCTTGCAACCGTCATTTTACATTATTTAAAATGAAATCGTACACACTTCTGCAAACTTTCTAGAACCTTGCACTAACTGTTATTGTGAAATCGAGTATTTGGAACTTTTTGGAAAGCTTGTGCAAACCATATAAAGTAAAAATTACAAGTGTACAGAATATTGTTGCAATAGTGTAATGTGCAAGTTTATACAAGCCTAAATTATGTAATGTACAAACATGTGTATATCCAAAATCAAGTAGAAAATAGATTAGTGCAAGATATTAAATTCTGTGATAGCTTATGTAAGATTCATTGCTGTAAATAAATATTATCTGCACACATTACATTATAGACCATTCAAGAATATTCTTCATGATAACAAAACGTTGCAGTTAAATTAACAAAGAGGTTATATATATATATATATATATATATATATATATATATATATATATATATATATATATATATATATATATATATATATATAATCATGGAGGCAACGTTGAAGCTGATTAGAGTTTACAGCGAAATTGCAGTTCTAGATTTAGTGTTGTCAGTTATTGACAATAAGATATTTGCTAATTCGTCAAACTTTTGTCAATAACTGACAACACTGCATCGAAATCTTCTGTTTGGCAGGCGCATCAATTATAAACAGTGGCTTATAAAGTTATCGTCTCAGTAATTACGTGGAGCAAGGTTGCAAAGTCATATCATTTTGCGTAGGCATATAAAAAAGGAATACTTAAAGCGGACGTCAAACTGGAGTTCTGTGTTTACGCAAAATGCAACACTTTCGATTTTACTGAACAACAGGATAACTTCGTAATTTTAAATTATCTTTGATGTCCGATTTGGGACAGTTGTTCATTACAAAGAAATTCGGAGTATACGTCAATGAAATGAGTGCCGCTGGTCTAACCTTGAAAGAAACCACATGGGAAGACACGTGTGGGCAATAACGGTAGTTCCAACCCTGCTAATTTATCATAATTTCGTATGTTAATTTCCAGCTTAAGCCAGTCGTAATCAAGAAAAGTTAAATTGTCAGAAAGTTTGATACACTTCGTTCGGTTTTTAATAGTACTGTCTTGTTTATTTTCACCATTCGATTTTAATTTTAACATTATTGTCTTGTTGTTATCATTATTAGACTTTATGTTTAGCAATATTTTCGTATGTATTGCCCCATTAAACTTTACTTATAATAGTAATGCATGCTTATTTTTAACATGATATATTATTTGTAGCAATGCTGCCTTGTCCATTAGACATATTAGACAGATGGTCCTAAATTAGACTTGAGACAACAACGCTTTTATGTTGTGTAATAACTTAAATAATAGAGCTTGTTAATTTTCGTATTTGGCTACACCAATTGTACAGCTCTCCGCTCCAATGACGTCCCCGTTTTTCTTAATATGTTTGCTGATTCTTTAAATGAACAATGTATCATCAAGGGTCACTTGCCTCCATGATTCTCTAACAGGATTGCATAATAAGCTTTGGAACCATGGATTTGTTAGTAAATAATGGACAGGACGAGGGTAACAGCTGCGCACATTCTTTTCTTATTCAAATCACGAAGGAAATATACTCTCATCTTGAGGATAGGTCCGAAGCCCTGAAAGGAGCTGATACAAACTTTTTTAAAGTGTTTTTAAGTCAACAAGATCGAGCCACGATGAGGAATACTTGCATAAAAGTACAAATGAACGCAGATGACAAGCGTTTGCTAAGTGGACATTGTACACGATGACAATTATGGTATTTCATATAATTGTTACTGAAGCATATTTGATACAACAACTTCCGATCCTGGTTATTGTGAAATGATATCCGCGTATGTTGACATACAATTATGACCCAAAAATTTGGGATAATTGTTTATGCTAGCAGACGACCCAGAGTTAAATCCCATAATATGCATACATGTTTTTTTTTCATTTTCTATGTGTTGTTTTCCCTTGGATTTAATAGACAATTTATGTCACTACGAATATTTGTGAGCAAAAACACAAACGGCACAGCAGAAGATAAATGTGAAAGGCCGATTTTATCGCGTACGATACAGTAAGAAATGTGCTGTACTTACTGCTAGCCAAGGCATTTCAGCATAAATTATAAAATTTGCTACTCCCAGTGAATTACGGATATATTACATCTCGTTGGTTAAAATAACGCAAGTATTTTCACTAAATTGATGAAATATATCAGATATTAAGTTTGATAAATTAAATATCCTCCATTTATTTCCTGATACTGACATTACCCGGTCTCAGAGACATTACATTTACTCAACATATACTTATCGATTTTCAAAACGGTCGATTAAAATCCTCAAAAATGGACCCAAAACAAACAATAAACATTACATTCATATATATATATATATATATATATATATATATATATATATATATATATATATATATATATAGAGAGAGAGAGAGAGAGAGAGAGAGAGAGAGAGAGAGAGAGAGAGAGAGAGAGAGAGAGAGAGAGAGAGAATTTTGACATTTGCTGGTTAAATTCTAGTACGCCTTAATATAACTCAGAGTTCCAACCTCGTGACAAAATAAAGATAGGAATGGTATATATAACTTACCGGATTTATACTTGGCATATGTGCCGATGTAGACTTTGAAACCCGGACACGACATTCGGGCCTGATAAGAATGGCCTGGTAATCAGTTAAAAATTTCCCAGTATGTTACACGCATAAAATCTTTGAATATAGTTTATGCGCCGTCAATAGGCTTAAACTAAGTAATAAAAAAACGCAAAACCCAACAAATATTCAAATTTTCAAAATATACATTTACTTCCCTAAATGTAAAATCAAACAAAGTGAAAGAATTGAAAATAACTTACAGCGTATGTAGCCCTTGAATATTATCCCAAATTATACTATCGATTTCACATTTTGCTGGAAACTATCCAAATGTATTCCGAATGAAGGCTCGAATATGCATGTGAGCTAATTTGTTAGCGCCACTGAAGAATCAGTTTTAAATCCAAACGATTTTTCTTTAAGGTAATCCCTATAAGTATAATATCACCAATGTGCTTGAAATTTTACATAATCCATCAGATTTATGGATACGCCATTTGGAATATATTGTTAAAGCTTTCATGTGTTATTTTGTTTTTTGTGACAATGTATTTATTTCGGTAATAACTCATTTCTTTGTGAACAATGAAGACGTGTAGATGTTTAATAATCGGATAATTGCAAATTGTACATGTGAACTCAAAGGTACAATTCATTCAGTAGACTGTCGCGACTCAATGGTCTTAAAGTTACGAAAAGGAGTGAAAATCAAGAGGTTTCGTAAAATTCAACACACAATTTATTTCCATAGAGAACAAAGTCTAAAAGGTAAAATGAACCTATTCGGTATTTGATTTGAATCAGAAATAATCTCAGAATTTGTAGCACATTTCCTAATGATTAAAGCTTTGAACAAACTTTAGTGGTTTTCCAATTTAAAACCAACCAAACATGTGTTGATGTACCTGTGTTGGGCTGTGTCACTGTGATGCCCAAACAGTCTTTTGTTGAAGCAAAGTAATACAATTAAAGAAATATCCTAATCTTGATTTCATTATAAATTCCAAATATTTGTTTGAGAACTTTGTATTTCCAGACTTTGATATATGCTCATCTTCGTCTCTGTCGACTTGACACTGTCAGAAGCAGGCAGAATGTTACGATATTGAACGCCTTCATATTGCACGCAAGTGTACAATACATGTATCCAATAGTAGTATAGTGTATTAGGAACTATTTTCCAAACAAAATCATATACACTCATATCGTAGAGGCTTTACATTTTGGTTAATTACATTTGTTTTTATATGAACTAAGACGGCTGTTTCGTGGACTGTCACATACAGGCTGCATGTTCCTGCATGTTAAGAATGGCAAAAGTATGTTTACAAGTTTAAATACTGAATTCACTCAAAATGTAATTTCTTAGTTCTGCAAATCCGAATTGCATTAGCTATGTCATGGGTTCTAAAGCTTGGTTACACATTTTGAAATGTTAATGTAATTTTGACTACATTCCAAGGACAATAGTATCCTCCTTACTGCACTCAAAATGCAATGAACATTATATGTTATATTATAGTATAGTATAGTATAGTATAGTATAGTATAGTATAGTATAGTATAGTATAGTATAGTATAGTATAGTATAGTATAGTATAGTATAGTATAGTATAGTATAGTATAGTATAGTATAGTATAGTATAGTATAGTATAGTATAGTATAGTATAGTATAGTATAGCATAGCATAGCATAGCATAGCATAGCATAGCATAGTATAGTATAGTATAGTATATATTCCATAGTCTTTTGGATAATTAAAATTGAAAGAGTTCAATTTTGTCACAAATTATGGCTCTAAACATTCAATGACAGAACAGAAAAACAAACCCAGTTGAGTCAAGAAGCTCTCCCTTCGCTGTACATATCAGATATACTTCATGTAAAATTGACACAGATAAATCCAGTTCATAATCAAGAAATTTAGTAGAATTGACAAAGATACCAAACTTGATTAATTCCAGACCAAATGGGAAAGTTAGTACAATACGCATTCACAATATGACTTTACATTTCATTTTTAAGTCCAGACCAAAATGACATTTTCTTTCGAAAGTGCGCAACTAAGTCCAAATTTATATGGGCTGACTTAAGTGCGCATTAATAATGTTGGTGTGTACTGATGATTCTGCGTTTATGTATTTAGTTACTGTATTTCTTGTTGTATATTTTGTTTATATAATTAAGCCATAGGAAGAATAAGATAATGAGCATATATTACAAATATTACTGAATTTATATGGAAAAATATGACCTCGTTTTGTCAGATGAAAATACCGCACTCCCAAGGTCGTGCAGTATATCCATATGTAAAAATATCGTCATATTTTCTCATCCCAATAATGGAACCTATAAACATATAACTTAAGTAAATAATGTCAAACTCAAATGAAACACTCGGCCCAACAATTATTTAACTCCTTCTGCTCAGATCTCACGGAAGGAATGAATAATTTTATATCAACAAGATAGTGTGGTCCTCTACTAGACTTGAAATAACAATTAGCATTTTCTATTTCTTTACATTTAGTTTTGGAAGGTTTCAAATGTGTAATGACGAAACAAAACCAACAAAAGATTGCAAATTATATATATATATATATATATATATATATATATATATATATATATATATATATATATATATATATATATATATATATATATAAAGATAAAAATGTTCTGCACTCGCACAAAATTTTATTATGTAATTCGTCCCAGGCTACAGCTGTTGCCGCCGTTGAGATGGATGTCTGTTAAATGTATATTTAGATCTTCTTTCAATATATAACCAATTCAAATAAAATATTAAATATTCAGCTCTTATATGCTCATTTTTTCTCCGTTAACATTCATTGTCAGAAATGTTGAGTATGTTTACGTTGTGCAATGATTCATGTAGCAGACACTTTAACTTTCGATGTAATACATTTGGTTCTAATAAGATAAACAAGCGTTTAGAAAGTAGACTTGATAGAGTTAGTGATGTGTACAAGTTCAATGAATCGCAAATGAAACTTTCAAACAAACAAACGAATTAATTTGATGTCAACAATAAACGCGAGATACATAGTAACTGAAAATACCATTCTAATCATTAAAAAAAATTTTTTTTAGACTTGTTTGTTTGGCCATGACTAGAAGACATACACTGTATGATACATGTCATAGCTGAGCCCCCCACACCCAACCCGACAACGAACATGCAAGGGACAAAGTATATGTCTTATTTAGTTGGTAATAAGAATGATAAGCATATAATTACATTTAGGCATCTTGAATTTTCTAAAATTGTAATTTCTAAGATAGTTCTGAAAATCCAAATGACCCGTATCAAGCTAAATCTGATACGTACCGAACTTGTACAGTAAGCTACTGACGATGATGCTATCTGGCTACTTGGTGGTCTTGATGTTGGTAAGTTAATTCTAACAATACTCTCCTTGTGGATGCCGGTAATAAATCTAACAATTGCTGAAGAACAAAAATTATTCTCTTTCATAAATCAAGGCGGTAAATCATTATTATCATAGTTGACAGTAGCTACAGATAGTGTTCACAGTAATTTTAATGGTTTATTTACATGGCAGATCGCAACACCGCAGGATGTTTCCGCACCGCGACATTTATTTTTTTCGCTACAATGCTGAACGGGTAAACTCGCAAGAAGAAAGTCATATGATATTTGACAAACTTGGAGTTAGTGAAGTTTCTTTAAGAATAAACTGGCATAAAGAACCATCTGAAAATATATTGTTAAATTATGAATATCATAGTTTAATTACATTTATGAGACGTGCTCAGAATAAAGATACTGGTTTACAAGTATAACATTTAAATTTGCACATATTTATATCCGATGTATTATTTTTCACTGGAACATCTTGCTTTATCTCAACAATCTGTGGTTGATGATCATTTTTGAGCTAGCGTAAATATAGACGCTGGAGCTGTTCCTATTTACAAAGCAATTGCTGTTATACTAAGCGATAAATTAATGTTACGTGAATGCAATGATGCACGAATGAAAGTCATTGATGCATTAGTAGATAATATCTCATATTTGCCAAATTTGATCAATGTAGATATTAAAAACTGTAGATATCATCATTCACATGCTGCTCTTACTCTGTCAGATTAAAAATAATCTACAAACCACGTCAGTTAACAATTCCTATATAACTAAATCAGGTGGTATATTTCGCTTATTGCAGCTATAACAGCGTTAATAGCTGCTGCTAACCTCAGCTGTCACAAAATCTGCATCGCCGGGGGCTGTCGTGACATCGGCGGGAATGGCACTAAAAATGCAAAGGGAAAAAGACTTAAGAAAGAGAAAAAGGTCTGCGACTTCCAGGAACCCCTCATTTGATACCGAAAGGGTCTGAGACTTCCAAGAACCATTCGTTAGTTCTTATAATGCCAAACTTTGGTTTACTCGATGCTGCGAATAGATTAAACATAAAATAATGACCAATTACCTTACCCGCACAATGAAATTGAAACCAGTATTATTAACATTGATAATAATAGTAATGTAGGTACACACATATCGTAGAAACGTGCCAGTAATCGCATGTATGTGGGGTTGTTTTGTGCTGTTATAGTCGTTATTGTATCTGTAGGGGTGAATATTCTACATTTTATACAATATTGATCAAGATTATTTATTATATTTCAATAAATGGATGTGCTTGATTTCTCAGCAACAACAAAAGCATCAAATCCAGTCAAGCATTATCCAGCGTTATCAAATTCTATCAAAACTATAATATTAGGTCCATCTGGGTCTGGCAAGACGCAATTATTACTTAATTTAATAATGAGATGGCTCAAGTAGGATAAATTATATTTATTGGCACCATCTGTAGATGATCAACTATGATACGTTATACTTAAAGATTTTAATGAAAACGCAAATCTCGTTAAATGAAGACGGCGATGATGTTATTGAGTTTATTACTGATATTGAGGAAGCGCCGAACGTTGGTGACTTTGGCGGATTTATTAATAATTTAGTTGTTTTTTATTGACGATATAAATAATGCTGGATAAACAATAAAATCCAGCAAGAATATTTTCTCGAGGTAGACATAAAGATACTGAAGTGATTTATGTTTCTCAGCGGTATACACAAATAACTAAAGTGATCAGAAATAACTTTAATATTTTAGCCGTGTTTAACGGAGTTGATACACACACTCTACAAAATATTCCTCAGACCTGGTGTAGACGAGACATGGACATAAGTAAGATCCAAAACTTCTCACGTGCACAAACTACGCCGCACGGATTTATAACAATAATTTTACATGATCCTAGATCAAGATATCGTGTAAGTCTTGATAAAATATTTGGAAGAGAGACTGATCTAATTCACAGCAGCATGGAGGGCGCGACCACCAACAAGTGTCATGTCGGGTAAACTCGCGCGCGTAATAATGTTTTAGTTTTTGAAAGAAGATTTAGTCTAGCAAATGGGACCTTATAAATCGAGGTGGGCTCGCCCTCCCTGCTGCGTGGGAGCTGGTATATTATAAATGTCCAGCCCTCATATAGCTATAGTAAATGTTGTACTGATATGCGGACAAAAAAATTAGTATATCGAGTATCGCTGTTGAAAAGAAATAATTTACTTGACGTAATAGTAAAAAAAGTTCAAAAGAAAATCCAAGGAGCCCATCTCCCCAGTCTCCCTAAATAAATTATTGATCCCTTAGCATACCGTTTGTAGTTCTCCGTAGATACAACTGTTGCATAAAAATAAAACTCTTAAAAACTTTCTGTCACTTTTCAACTGAAGTTCAAAACAAAGCACTCACGGAACGCGGGGGTCCCCAGCCGATTTCTGAGTGCTCTTGACAAAAACTGCAGAGTCCCTTCTTTAAAAACACATCGAAAGGAAAATGAAAAACCTTGGAATAATACATCAATCAAGGTAAACATCTCCCTTACAGACAAAGGTAACGAAAAAATCAACAACATTATTTAAAAACAGCTGCAATGGAACTAATCAACAACCAATATAAAAACTATACTCATATATTCACGGATGGTTCCAAAATTAACAACCCCTTTAAAACAGCTGCGGCTTGGGTCATTCCAGCACTCAATATCAAAATGGGCAGCCGCCTACCGGATCACTGCTCCATTTACACAGCTGAATTCTGGGCCATCCTGGAATCTTTAAAATGGATACTAGAAAGTAAACCAGATAAGACCATGATTATTAGTGATTCACTAAGTGTCCTAAAATCAATACAATGCAATAATACTAAATCAAGAGAAAACTTTCTTAATCAACTTAACCAAATAATTAAAATACTCGATACTCAAAACATAACAGTAGAGTTTCTATGGATACCATCTCACATCGACATAAAAGGCAATGAATTAGCTGAACAATTAGCCAAGAATAAACTCACTGAACCTAATTACATGTCACTAAAGTATAGTCCAACAGAAATTAACAGTTTAATATATACACTGATAAATCAAAAGTGGCAAAAGGATTGGAACCATAATAAACAAGGGAGATTTTTACATAGTATTGTCAAAGAAGTCAATAGAAGTATCCTGATAGAGGTGCAGCAGTTATGAACAATATAAAATAAATAGGATAATTCTTGGAAAAACAAAATTAGCTAATAGTTTTGGAAAACATATAGGACCTTTTCCGCACAACATCAACTGCTTCCACTGTAACGTACCGGAAGATCTGTACCATATATTCAATAACTGTAACAATACGCAAAAAGAAAGAGACCTATTTATAACTAAACAATTAGAACTTGCCGCACCAAGTACATATCTAGAAATAATTCAATTATGCAACAAAAACCCTCAAAGAACATACTATAATATCACTGAATTTCTTAGAACTACAGGGCTAATGGATATAATATAAGTATAACACCATATCATCCATAAATGAAATGAATGTTTTACTGGTAACTAAATATACATATAAAATAATATTGTTCTAAGGGGAGGGAAGCGTACAGGGCCAAAAGGGACTCGTTACCCGTAAGGGAGCCCACCTACACTACGCTGGGTATAACGTTCCCATGGCGGCTCCAGAGCAACCTAACCTAATGGAATGGTAAAATAACATGGAACAATAAAAATAAACCTAAAATAAAAGAAATACATAAAGGTATAAACATCAAAGTTATATTAACTACCAGTTTTAGAATCAATAAGGCAAGCATCTTACATCTTTCCTTCTCTTATGCTTCTAAATTCTTCCTTCTATATAACCCCAATGACAACATCTCATAACTGAGTTTAATATTATGAAGGTATTATAGGCCCCTAAAAACCGCGATACCGCTGTGGTTAAAGTATAACCACTAACACGCGCCCCTAACTATGGTTCCAACTAGAGTGTATGAGGTAGTCTCAAAACCAAGACTATCAGGTCCAGCGACACAATGTTGCAACTAAAAACCTCATCATATATGCATAGGTTATGACCCCAAATTAGATCTTATTAGGTAGCCTCAAACCCAAGACTATCAGGCCCAACAACACAAGGCTGCAACCAAAAGTATGCTAATTTAGAAAATGACCTCAAATTCATACACTATAAAGATAGTTAACCCTAAAACTATCAGGCCTTGCAATAACTTAATAACATCATGCATTAACTAACAATGCAAATAGTTGTCATATGGGGTTATATATTCTACACAAAACAGCACAAAGAATTCCAAATTGATAGTGAAAAATACGGAAGCAAATTGACGAGGGAGCAAGGATGTTTAGAGTGAGAATCCAAAACAAGACACCCAAGATGTATACAGGGAATCATCGAGTGAGTACAGGGTCAAGCAAAACACTCAAGAAGTATACAGGGACCAACCACAGGAGCAGAGGGATAATCAGTCACTAACAAGTGATCATGGGATTCTCAAAAAAAGTCCTTTTTAGGGCTATTGTCTTTGATTGCCTTAATAGGGTCTTCCACTTGGTTACGGAAACCCTCCTTGACAAGCTCTATCCAAAAAGCCTAACTTGATCATTTTCGGACCCACCGCTCAAAATTAACAATCTAATCCTCTCTGACAGTGGCTACCTTTCAAATGACGGTTAGTCATATTAGCAAAAGAAATTGTTAGGGACATATAATATGTACACTTTTGTACTAGAAGATTGGCATAGATAGGAACGTAATTTAATTTTTCAACTCTACCATTTGATGAATTGCATCGGTGGCTTACACAATTTTGGCCTTGGGAAATCCACTAGAAAAACTGGATTGAATTTTAGATAAGCGTACGTACTTTCGATTGGTTGATAGGTTGAGTGCGTGATGGGTCTATTCCCACTCACCCAGGTCTAATATTCATATCATTCCCCTTTTTAGGGGTATGATATGACGACCAAATTAAATAGCGCACTCTGTTCGCATAAACGCCAGGAAGATGTGGCACCATTCCATCTTCCTGGATAAATTAAATCACTGCCATGTAAATAAATGGCAGTGCAAAATAGTGAACATATGACCCTAGTGGCTGGTTTCACTTTAAATCCAACTATTCATTTGAAAATGCTAATAGTCATTATTTTAATATCAGGTTTGAATTCCGATCCATTTATAATATTTCACTAAAACGAACATTTTTCAGCAAAGTGAATCTTAAGTTTAAACCCCATATATGTAAATTTATAATGATTATTCCCTAGGACAACATTTACACAAAAAAGCCACAAAAACTGTCAACACTCGATGATCACGTAGACTGCTCTCTAGTTTTATAGAGAATAACATATCCTTGTCCACCAAATAAAATATCACGAGTCATCACCTAGCAATATTGCACAATATACCTTATATATAAACGTAAATTACCATTGTTAAAGAAGCGATTAACATTAACCAAGCTGCATAGTTGCAACAAACCTTTATAAAAGAATTTAATATAATAAAATAATTAGTAAACAGTGTTACATTCGTTAAGAGTTTATCGTAGGAAATAAAGATGTCTTATAACGTAGGCTTATAGAAAAAAAATATAATTTTGGTACACTTTTAGTACCTAAATTAATTATCTTGGTATATGTGTAGTACCTAAATTAATAATCTTGGTATATGCATAGTACCTAAATTAATTATCTTGGCATATGTATAGTACTTAAATTAATAATCTTGGTATATGTATAGTACCTAAATTAATAATCTTGGTATATGTATAGTACTTAAATTAATAATCTTGGTATATGTGTAGTACCTAAATTACTAATCTTGGTATATGTATAGTACTTAAATTAATAATCTTGGTATATTTATAGTTCTTAAATTAATAATCTTAGTATATGTATAGTACTTAAATTAATAATCTTGGTATATGTGCAGTACCTAAATTAATAATCTTAGTATATGTGTAATACGAAATTAATAATCTTGGTATATGTATAGTACTTAAATTAATAATCTTGGTATATGTCTAGTACGAAATTAATAATCTTGGTATATGTATAGTACCTAAATTAATAATCTTGGTATATGTATAGTACTTAAATTAATAATCTTAGTATATGTATAGTACTTAAATTAATAATCTTGGTATATGAATAGTACTTAAATTAATAATCTTGGTATATGTGTAGTACCTAAATTAATAATCTTGGTATATGTATAGTACCTAAATTAATAATCTTGGTATATGTGTAGTACCTAAATTAATAATCTTGGTATATGTATAGTACCTAAATTAATAATCTTGGTATATGTATAGTACCTAAATTAATAATCTTGGTATATGTGTAGTACCTAAATTAATAATCTTGGTATATGTATAGTACCTAAATTAATAATCTTGGTATATGTATAGTACCTAAATTAATAATCTTGGTATATGTGTAGTACCTAAATTAATAATCTTGGTATATGTGTAGTACCTAAATTAATAATCTTGGTATATGTGTAGTACCTAAATTAATAATCTTGGTATATGTGTAGTACCTAAATTAATAATCTTGGTATATGTATAGTACCTAAATTAATAATCTTAGTATATGTGTAGTACGAAATTAATAATCTTGGTACATTTATAGTACTTAAATTAATAATCTTGGTATATTTATAGTACTTAAATTAATAATCTTGGTATATTTATAGTACTTAAATTAATAATCTTGGTATATTTATAGTAATTAAATTAATAATCTTGGTATATGTGTAGTACCTAAATTAATAATCTTGGTATATGTATAGTACTTAAATTAATAATCTTGGTATATGTGTAGTACCTAAATTAATAATCTTGGTATATGTGTAGTACCTAAATTAATAATCTTGGTATATGTATAGTACTTAAATTAATAATCTTAGTATATGTGTCGTACGAAATTAATAATCTTAGTATATGTATAGTACCTAAATTAATAATCTTGGTATATTTATAGTACCTAAATTAATAATCTTGGTATATTTATAGTACTTAAATTAATAATCTTGGTATATGTCTAGTTCCTAAATTAATAATCTTGGTATATGTATCGTACTTAAATTAATAATCATGGTATATGTATAGTACCTAAATTAATAATCTTGGTATATGTATAGTACTTAAATTAATAATCTTAGTATATGTATAGTACTTAAATTAATAATCTTGGTATATGTATAGTACTTAAATTAATAATCTTGGTATATGTGTAGTACCTAAATTAATAATCTTGGTATATGTATAGTACTTAAATTAATAATCTTGGTATATGTATAGTACCTAAATTAATAATCTTAGTATATGTGTAGTACGAAATTATTAGTCTTGGTATATGTATAGTACCTAAATTAATAATCTTGGTAGATATATATATATATAGTACTTAAATTAATAATCTTGGTATATGTATAGTACTTAAATTAATAATCTTAGTATATGCATAGTACTTAAATTAATAATCTTGGTATATGTGTAGTACCTAAATTAATAATCTTGGTATATGTATAGTACTTAAATTAATAATCTTGGTATATATATAGTACTTAAATTAATAATATTAGTATATGTGTAGTACGAAATTAATAATCTTGTTATATGTGTAGTACCTAAATTAATAATCTTGGTATATATATAGTACTTAAATTAATAATCTTGGTATATATATAGTACTTAAATTAATAATCTTGGTATATGTATAGTACTTAAATTAATAATCTTGGTATATATATATATTACTTAAATTAATAATCTTGGTATATATATAGTACTTAAATTAATAATCTTGGTATATATATAGTACTTAAATTAATAATCTTAGTATATGTATAGTACTTAAATTAATAATCTTGGTATATGTGTAGTACCTAAATTAATAATCTTGGTATATGTATAGTACTTAAATTAATAATCTTAGTATATGTGTAGTACTTAAATTAATAATCTTGGTATATGTATAGTACTTAAATTAATAATCTTGGTATATGTGTAGTACGAAATTAATAATCTTGGTATATGTATAGTACTTAAATTAATAATCTTAGTATATGTGTAGTACTTAAATTAATAATCTTGGTATATATATATATATATAGTACTTAAATTAATAATCTTGGTATATGTATAGTACTTAAATTAATAATCTTGGTATATGTATAGTACTTAAATTAATAGTCTTGGTATATGTATAGTACTTAAATTAATAATCTTAGTATATGTGTAGTACTTAAATTAATAATCTTGGTATATATAAAGTACTTAAATTAATAATCTTGGTATATGTTTAGTACGAAATTAATAATCTTGGTAT